>CAKAJE020001115.1:0-70095 GCA_916610135.2 Macropis europaea | reverse complement strand
AGGGAGATTCTATCACATTTGTTCAATTTACGTCGCTCCTATTTCAGATAGCGTATTGGGCAAAGCGGCATCTCAAAGCGTATGAAATGTGCGAATAAAATGCACTATTAAAGTTCTAGGCTAGGGCGAACAGAGACCCGATTAGATCATTTTATATTTTGGTTAATATAAGAATTCAGCGAAATTCTATCACATTTGTTCAATTTACGTCGCTCATATTTCAGATAGCGTATTGCACTAAGCAGCATCGCAAAGCGCATGAAATGGCGAGTAAAATGCACTATTAAACTTCTAGGGTAGGGCAAACAGAGACCCGATTAGATCATTTTATGTTATGGTTAATTTAAGAATTCAGCAAAATTCTATCACATTTGTTCAATTTACGTCGCTCCTATTTCAGATAGCGTACTGGGCTAGGCGGCATCTTAAAGCGCATGAAATGACGAGTGAAATGCACTATTAAACTTCTAGGGTAGGGCAAACAGAGACCCGATTAGATCATTTTATATTTTGTTTAATATAAGATTTCAGGGAAATAGCATCACATTTGTTCAATTTACGTCGCTCCAATTTCAGATAGCGTATTGGGCTAAGCGGCATCTCAAAGCGCATGAAATGGCGAATAAAATGCACTACTAAACTACTAGGCTAGGGCGAACAGAGACCCTATTATATCATTTTATATTATGGTTAATATAAGATTTCAGGGAGATTCTATCACATCTGTTCAATTTACGTCGCTCCTATTTCAGATAGCGTATTCGGCTAAGCGGCATCTCAAAGCGCATAAAATGGCGAATAAAATGCACTATTAAACTACTAGGCTAGGGCGAACAGAGACTCGATTAGATCATTTTATATTTTGGTTAATATAAGAATTCTGCGAAATTCTATCACATTTGTTCAATTTACGTCGCTCCTATTTCGGATAGCTTATTGGCTTAGCGGCATCTCAATCCGCATGAAATGACGAGTATAATGCACTATTAAACTTCTAGGATAAGGCAAACAGAGACCCGATTAGATCATTTTACATTAAGGTTAATATAAGAATTCAACGAAATTCTATCACATTTGTTCAATTTACGTCGCTTCTATTACAGATAGCTTATTGGGCTTAGCGGCATCTCAAAGCGCATGAAATGACGAGTGAAATGCACTATTAAACTTCTAGGGTAGGGCAAACAGAGACCCGATTAGGACATTTTATATTATGTTTAATTTAAGAATTCAGCAAAATTCTCTCACATTTGTTCAATTTACGTCGCTCCTATTTCAGATAGCGTCCTGGGCTAAGCGGCATCTAAAAGCGCATGAAATGGCGAGTATAATGCACTATTATACTTCTAGGATAAGGCAAACAGAGACCCGATTAGATCATTTTATATTACGGTAAATATAAGAATGCAGCGTGATTCTATCACATTTGTTCAAGTTACGTCGCTCCTATTTCAGATAGCGTACTGGGCTAGGCGGCATCTTAAAGCGCGTGGAATGCGAGTGAAATGCACTATTAAACTTCTATGATAGGGCAATCAGAGACCCGATTAGATCATTTTATGTTTTGGTTAATATAAGAATTCAACGAAATTCTATCACATTTGTAAAATTTAAGTCGCTCCTATTACAGATAGCTTATTGGGCTTAGCGGCATCTCAAAGCGCATGAAATGACGAGTGAAGTGCACTACTAAACTTCTAGGGTAGGGCAAACAGAGACCCGATTAGATCATTTTATATTATGGTTAATTTAAGAATTCAGCAAAATTCTATCACATTTGCTCAATTTACGTCGCTCCTATTTCAGATAGCGTACAGGGCTAGGCGGCATCTTAAAGCGCGTGGAATGGCGAGTAAAATGCACTATTAAAATTCTATGATAGGGCAATCAGAGACCCGATTAGATCATTTTATATTATGGTTAATTTAAGAATTCAGTGAAATTCTATCACATTTGTTCAATTTACGTCGCTCCAATTTCAGATAGCGTATTGGGCTAAGCGGCATCTCAAAGCGCATGAAATGGCGAATAAAATGCACTATTAAACTTCTAGGCTAGGGCGAACAGAGACCCGAGCAGATCATTTTACATTATGGTTAATAAAAGAATTCAGCGTAATTCTATCACATTTGTTCAACTTACGTCGCTCCTATTTCAGATAGCGTATTGGGCTAAGCGGCATCTCAAAGCGCATGAAATGGCGAGTGAAATGCACTATTAGACTTCTATGGTAGGGCGAACAGAGACCCGATTGGATCATTTTACATTAAGGTTAATATAAGAATTCACGGGAATTCTATCACATTTGTTCAAGTTACGTCGTTCCTATTGCAGATAGCGTCCTAGGCTAAGCGGCATCTTAAAGCGCGTGGAATGGCGAGTGAAATGCACTATTAGACTTCTATGGTAGGGCGAACAGAGACCCGATTAGATCATGTTACATTAAGGTTAATATAAGAATTCAGGGAAATTCTATCACATTTGTTCAATTTACGTCGCTCCTATTCCAGATAGCGTATTGGGCTATGCGGCATCTCAAAGCACATGAAATGGCGAGTAAAATGCACTTTTAAACTTCTAGGGTAGGTCAAACAGAGACCCGATTAGATCATTTTATATTATGGTTAATTTAAGAATTCAGCGAAATTCTATCACATTTGTTAAATTTACGTCGCTCCTATTTCAGATAGCGTATTGGGCTAAGCGGCATCTGAAGGCGCATGAAATGGCGAGTAAAATGCACTATTAAACTTCTAGGGTAGGGCAAACAGATACCCGATTAAATCATTTTATATTATGGTTAATTTAAGATGTCAGCAAAATTTTATCACATTTGTGCAATTTACGTCGCTCCTATTTCAGATAGCGTACTGGGCTAGGCGGCATCATAAAGCGCGTGGAATGGCGAGTAGAATGCACTACTAAACTTCTATGATAGGGCAATCAGAGACCCGATTAGATCATTTTATATTTTGGTTAATATAAGATTTCAGCGAAATTCTATCACATTTGTTCAATTTACGTCGCTCCTATTTCAGATAGCGTATTGGGCTAAGCGGCATCTCAAAGCGCATGAAAGGGCGATTGAAATGCACTATAAGACTTCTATGGTAGGGCGAACAGAGACCCGATTAGATCATTTTACATTGAGGTTAATATAAGAATTCACGGAAATTCCATCACATTTGTTCAATTTACGTCGCTCCTATTTCAGATAGCGTATTGGGCGAAGCGGCATCTCAAAGCGCATGAAATGGCGACTAAAATGCACTATTAAATTTCTAGGGTAGGGCAAGCAGCGACCCGATTAGATCATTTTATATTATGGTTAATATAAGAATTCAGCGAAATTCTATCACATTTGTTCAATTTACGTCGCTCATATTTCAGATAGCGTATTGGGCTAAGCGGCATCTCAAAGCGCATGAAATGGCGAGCAAAATGCACTATTAAACTTCTAGGGTAGGGCAATCAGTGACCCGATTAGATCATTTTATATTATAGTTAATTTAAGAATTCAGCGAAGTTCTATCACATTTGTTCAATTTACGTCGCTCCTATTTCGGATAGCGTATCGGGCTAAGCGGTATCTCAAAGCGCATGAAATGGCGAGTAAAATGCAATACTAAACTTCTAGGATAAGGCAAACACAGACCCGATTAGATCATTTTATATTACGGTTAATATAAGAATTCAGCGTAATTCTATCACATTTGTTCAACTTACGTCGCTCCTAATTTAGATAGCGTTCTGGGCTAGGCGGCATCTTAAAGCGCGTGGAATGGCGAGCAAAATGCACTGCTAAACTTCTATGATAGGGCAATCAGAGACCCGATTAGATCATTGTATATTTTGTTTAATATAAGATTTCAGGGAAATTCTATCACATTTGTTCCATTTACGTCGCTCCTATTTCAGATAGCTTATTGGGCTAAGCGGCATGTCAAAGCGCATGAAATGACGAGTGAAATGCACTATTAAACTTCTATCCTAGGGCAATCAGAGACCCGATTAGATCATTTTATATTTTGGTTAATATAAGAATTCAGCGAAATTCTATCACATTTGTTCAATTTACGTCGCTCCTATTTCAGATAGCGTATTGGGCTAAGCGGCATCTCAAAGCGTATGAAATGTGCGAATAAAATGCACTATTAAAGTTCTAGGCTAGGGCGAACAGAGACCCGATTAGATCATTTTATATTTTGGTTAATATAAGAATTCAGCGAAATTCTATCACATTTGTTCAATTTACGTCGCTCATATTTCAGATAGCGTATTGCACTAAGCAGCATCTCAAAGCGCATGAAATGGCGAGTAAAATGCACTATTAAACTTCTAGGGTAGGGCAAACAGAGACCCGATTAGATCATTTTATGTTATTGTTAATTTAAGAATTCAGCAAAATTCTATCACATTTGTTCAATTTACGTCGCTCCTATTTCAGATAGCGTACTGGGCTAGGCGGCATCTTAAAGCGCATGAAATGACGAGTGAAATGCACTATTAAACTTCTAGGGTAGGGCAAACAGAGACCCGATTAGATCATTTTATATTTTGTTTAATATAAGATTTCAGGGAAATAGTATCACATTTGTTCAATTTACGTCGCTCCAATTTCAGATAGCGTATTGGGCTAAGCGGCATCTCAAAGCGCATGAAATGGCGAATAAAATGCACTACTAAACTACTAGGCTAGGGCGAACAGAGACCCTATTATATCATTTTATATTATGGTTAATATAAGGTTTCAGGGAGATTCTATCACATCTGTTCAATTTACGTCGCTCCTATTTCAGATAGCGTATTGGGCTAAGCGGCATCTCAAAGCGCATGAAATGGCCAGTGAAATGCACTATTAGACTTCTATGGTAGGGCGAACAGAGACCCGATTGGATCATTTTACATTAAGGTTAATATAAGAATTCACGGGAATTCTATCACATTTGTTCAAGTTACGTCGTTCCTATTGCAGATAGCGTCCTAGGCTAAGCGGCATCTTAAAGCGCGTGGAATGGCGAGTGAAATGCACTATTAGACTTCTATGGTAGGGCGAACAGAGACCCGATTAGATCATTTTATATTTTGGTTAATATAAGAATTCTGCGAAATTCTATCACATTTGTTCAATTTACGTCGCTCCTATTTCGGATAGCTTATTGGGCTTAGCGGCATCTCAATCCGCATGAAATGACGAGTATAATGCACTATTAAACTTCTAGGATAAGGCAAACAGAGACCCGATTAGATCATTTTACATTAAGGTTAATATAAGAATTCAACGAAATTCTATCACATTTGTTCAATTTACGTCGCTTCTATTACAGATAGCTTATTGGGCTTAGCGGCATCTCAAAGCGCATGAAATGACGAGTGAAATGCACTATTAAACTTCTAGGGTAGGGCAAACAGAGACCCGATTAGGACATTTTATATTATGTTTAATTTAAGAATTCAGCAAAATTCTCTCACATTTGTTCAATTTACGTCGCTCCTATTTCAGATAGCGTCCTGGGCTAAGCGGCATCTAAAAGCGCATGAAATGGCGAGTATAATGCACTATTATACTTCTAGCATAAGGCAAACAGAGACCCGATTAGATCATTTTATATTACGGTAAATATAAGAATGCAGCGTGATTCTATCACATTTGTTCAAGTTACGTCGCTCCTATTTCAGATAGCGTACTGGGCTAGGCGGCATCTTAAAGCGCGTGGAATGCGAGTGAAATGCACTATTAAACTTCTATGATAGGGCAATCAGAGACCCGATTAGATCATTTTATGTTTTGGTTAATATAAGAATTCAACGAAATTCTATCACATTTGTAAAATTTAAGTCGCTCCTATTACAGATAGCTTATTGGGCTTAGCGGCATCTCAAAGCGCATGAAATGACGAGTGAAGTGCACTACTAAACTTCTAGGGTAGGGCAAACAGAGACCCGATTAGATCATTTTATATTATGGTTAATTTAAGAATTCAGCAAAATTCTATCACATTTGATCAATTTACGTCGCTCCTATTTCAGATAGCGTACAGGGCTAGGCGGCATCTGAAAGCGCGTGGAATGGCGAGTAAAATGCACTATTAAAATTCTATGATAGGGCAATCAGAGACCCGATTAGATCATTTTATATTATGGTTAATTTAAGAATTCAGTGAAATTCTATCACATTTGTTCAATTTACGTCGCTCCAATTTCAGATAGCGTATTGGGCTAAGCGGCATCTCAAAGCGCATGAAATGGCGAATAAAATGCACTATTAAACTTCTAGGCTAGGGCGAACAGAGACCCGAGCAGATCATTTTACATTATGGTTAATAAAAGAATTCAGCGTAATTCTATCACATTTGTTCAACTTACGTCGCTCCTATTTCAGATAGCGTATTGGGCTAAGCGGCATCTCAAAGCGCATGAAATGGCGAGTGAAATGCACTATTAGACTTCTATGGTAGGGCGAACAGAGACCCGATTGGATCATTTTACATTAAGGTTAATATAAGAATTCACGGGAATTCTATCACATTTGTTCAAGTTACGTCGTTCCTATTGCAGATAGCGTCCTAGGCTAAGCGGCATCTTAAAGCGCGTGGAATGGCGAGTGAAATGCACTATTAGACTTCTATGGTAGGGCGAACAGAGACCCGATTAGATCATGTTACATTAAGGTTAATATAAGAATTCAGGGAAATTCTATCACATTTGTTCAATTTACGTCGCTCCTATTCCAGATAGCGTATTGGGCTATGCGGCATCTCAAAGCACATGAAATGGCGAGTAAAATGCACTTTTAAACTTCTAGGGTAGGTCAAACAGAGACCCGATTAGATCATTTTATATTATGGTTAATTTAAGAATTCAGCGAAATTCTATCACATTTGTTAAATTTACGTCGCTCCTATTTCAGATAGCGTATTGGGCTAAGCGGCATCTGAAGGCGCATGAAATGGCGAGTAAAATGCACTATTAAACTTCTAGGGTAGGGCAAACAGATACCCGATTAAATCATTTTATATTATGGTTAATTTAAGATGTCAGCAAAATTTTATCACATTTGTGCAATTTACGTCGCTCCTATTTCAGATAGCGTACTGGGCTAGGCGGCATCATAAAGCGCGTGGAATGGCGAGTAGAATGCACTACTAAACTTCTATGATAGGGCAATCAGAGACCCGATTAGATCATTTTATATTTTGTTTAATATAAGATTTCAGGGAAATTCTATCACATTTGTTCAATTTACGTCGCTCCTATTTCAGATAGCGTATTGGGCTAAGCGGCATCTCAAAGCGCATGAAAGGGCGATTGAAATGCACTATAAGACTTCTATGGTAGGGCGAACAGAGACCCGATTAGATCATTTTACATTGAGGTTAATATAAGAATTCACGGAAATTCCATCACATTTGTTCAATTTACGTCGCTCCTATTTCAGATAGCGTATTGGGCGAAGCGGCATCTCAAAGCGCATGAAATGGCGACTAAAATGCACTATTAAATTTCTAGGGTAGGGCAAGCAGCGACCCGATTAGATCATTTTATATTATGGTTAATATAAGAATTCAGCGAAATTCTATCACATTTGTTCAATTTACGTCGCTCATATTTCAGATAGCGTATTGGGCTAAGCGGCATCTCAAAGCGCATGAAATGGCGAGCAAAATGCACTATTAAACTTCTAGGGTAGGGCAATCAGTGACCCGATTAGATCATTTTATATTATAGTTAATTTAAGAATTCAGCGAAGTTCTATCACATTTGTTCAATTTACGTCGCTCCTATTTCGGATAGCGTATCGGGCTAAGCGGTATCTCAAAGCGCATGAAATGGCGAGTAAAATGCAATACTAAACTTCTAGGATAAGGCAAACACAGACCCGATTAGATCATTTTATATTACGGTTAATATAAGAATTCAGCGTAATTCTATCACATTTGTTCAACTTACGTCGCTCCTAATTTAGATAGCGTTCTGGGCTAGGCGGCATCTTAAAGCGCGTGGAATGGCGAGCAAAATGCACTGCTAAACTTCTATGATAGGGCAATCAGAGACCCGATTAGATCATTGTATATTTTGTTTAATATAAGATTTCAGGGAAATTCTATCACATTTGTTCCATTTACGTCGCTCCTATTTCAGATAGCTTATTGGGCTAAGCGGCATGTCAAAGCGCATGAAATGACGAGTGAAATGCACTATTAAACTTCTATCCTAGGGCAATCAGAGACCCGATTAGATCATTTTATATTTTGGTTAATATAAGAATTCAGTGAAATTCTATCACATTTGTTCAATTTACGTCGCTCCTATTTCAGATAGCGTATTGGGCAAAGCGGCATCTCAAAGCGTATGAAATGTGCGAATAAAATGCACTATTAAAGTTCTAGGCTAGGGCGAACAGAGACCCGATTAGATCATTTTATATTTTGGTTAATATAAGAATTCAGCGAAATTCTATCACATTTGTTCAATTTACGTCGCTCATATTTCAGATAGCGTATTGCGCTAAGCAGCATCTCAAAGCGCATGAAATGGCGAGTAAAATGCACTATTAAACTTCTAGGGTAGGGCAAACAGAGACCCGATTAGATCATTTTATGTTATTGTTAATTTAAGAATTCAGCAAAATTCTATCACATTTGTTCAATTTACGTCGCTCCTATTTCAGATAGCGTACTGGGCTAGGCGGCATCTTAAAGCGCATGAAATGACGAGTGAAATGCACTATTAAACTTCTAGGGTAGGGCAAACAGAGACCCGATTAGATCATTTTATATTTTGTTTAATATAAGATTTCAGGGAAATAGTATCACATTTGTTCAATTTACGTCGCTCCAATTTCAGATAGCGTATTGGGCTAAGCGGCATCTCAAAGCGCATGAAATGGCGAATAAAATGCACTACTAAACTACTAGGCTAGGGCGAACAGAGACCCTATTATATCATTTTATATTATGGTTAATATAAGGTTTCAGGGAGATTCTATCACATCTGTTCAATTTACGTCGCTCCTATTTCAGATAGCGTATTGGGCTAAGCGGCATCTCAAAGCGCATGAAATGGCCAGTGAAATGCACTATTAGACTTCTATGGTAGGGCGAACAGAGACCCGATTGGATCATTTTACATTAAGGTTAATATAAGAATTCACGGGAATTCTATCACATTTGTTCAAGTTACGTCGTTCCTATTGCAGATAGCGTCCTAGGCTAAGCGGCATCTTAAAGCGCGTGGAATGGCGAGTGAAATGCACTATTAGACTTCTATGGTAGGGCGAACAGAGACCCGATTAGATCATGTTACATTAAGGTTAATATAAGAATTCAGGGAAATTCTATCACATTTGTTCAATTTACGTCGCTCCTATTCCAGATAGCGTATTGGGCTATGCGGCATCTCAAAGCACATGAAATGGCGAGTAAAATGCACTTTTAAACTTCTAGGGTAGGTCAAACAGAGACCCGATTAGATCATTTTATATTATGGTTAATTTAAGAATTCAGCGAAATTCTATCACATTTGTTAAATTTACGTCGCTCCTATTTCAGATAGCGTATTGGGCTAAGCGGCATCTGAAGGCGCATGAAATGGCGAGTAAAATGCACTATTAAACTTCTAGGGTAGGGCAAACAGATACCCGATTAAATCATTTTATATTATGGTTAATTTAAGATGTCAGCAAAATTTTATCACATTTGTTCAATTTACGTCGCTCCTATTTCAGATAGCGTACTGGGCTAGGCGGCATCTTAAAGCGCGTGGAATGGCGAGTAGAATGCACTACTAAACTTCTATGATAGGGCAATCAGAGACCCGATTAGATCATTTTATATTTTGTTTAATATAAGATTTCAGGGAAATTCTGTCACATTTGTTCAATTTACGTCGCTCCTATTTCAGATAGCGTATTGGGCTAAGCGGCATCTCAAAGCGCATGAAAGGGCGAGTGAAATGCACTATAAGACTTCTATGGTAGGGCGAACAGAGACCCGATTAGATCATTTTACATTGAGGTTAATATAAGAATTCACGGAAATTCCATCACATTTGTTCAATTTACGTCGCTCCTATTTCAGATAGCGTATTGGGCGAAGCGGCATCTCAAAGCGCATGAAATGGCGACTAAAATGCACTATTAAATTTCTAGGGTAGGGCAAGCAGCGACCCGATTAGATCATTTTATATTATGGTTAATATAAGAATTCAGCGAAATTCTATCACATTTGTTCAATTTACGTCGCTCATATTTCAGATAGCGTATTGGGCTAAGCGGCATCTCAAAGCGCATGAAATGGCGAGCAAAATGCACTATTAAACTTCTAGGGTAGGGCAATCAGTGACCCGATTAGATCATTTTATATTATAGTTAATTTAAGAATTCAGCGAAGTTCTATCACATTTGTTCAATTTACGTCGCTCCTATTTCGGATAGCGTATCGGGCTAAGCGGTATCTCAAAGCGCATGAAATGGCGAGTAAAATGCAATACTAAACTTCTAGGATAAGGCAAACACAGACCCGATTAGATCATTTTATATTACGGTTAATATAAGAATTCAGCGTAATTCTATCACATTTGTTCAACTTACGTCGCTCCTAATTTAGATAGCGTTCTGGGCTAGGCGGCATCTTAAAGCGCGTGGAATGGCGAGCAAAATGCACTGCTAAACTTCTATGATAGGGCAATCAGAGACCCGATTAGATCATTGTATATTTTGTTTAATATAAGATTTCAGGGAAATTCTATCACATTTGTTCCATTTACGTCGCTCCTATTTCAGATAGCTTATTGGGCTAAGCGGCATGTCAAAGCGCATGAAATGACGAGTGAAATGCACTATTAAACTTCTATCCTAGGGCAATCAGAGACCCGATTAGATCATTTTATATTTTGGTTAATATAAGAATTCAGTGAAATTCTATCACATTTGTTCAATTTACGTCGCTCCTATTTCAGATAGCGTATTGGGCAAAGCGGCATCTCAAAGCGTATGAAATGTGCGAATAAAATGCACTATTAAAGTTCTAGGCTAGGGCGAACAGAGACCCGATTAGATCATTTTATATTATGGTTAATATAAGAATTCAGCGAAATTCTATCACATTTGTTCAATTTACGTCGCTCATATTTCAGATAGCGTATTGCACTAAGCAGCATCTCAAAGCGCATGAAATGGCGAGTAAAATGCACTATTAAACTTCTAGGGTAGGGCAAACAGAGACCCGATTAGATCATTTTATGTTATGGTTAATTTAAGAATTCAGCAAAATTCTATCACATTTGTTCAATTTACGTCGCTCCTATTTCAGATAGCGTACTGGGCTAGGCGGCATCTTAAAGCGCATGAAATGACGAGTGAAATGCACTATTAAACTTCTAGGGTAGGGCAAACAGAGACCCGATTAGATCATTTTATATTTTGTTTAATATAAGATTTCAGGGAAATAGTATCACATTTGTTCAATTTACGTCGCTCCAATTTCAGATAGCGTATTGGGCTAAGCGGCATCTCAAAGCGCATGAAATGGCGAATAAAATGCACTACTAAACTACTAGGCTAGGGCGAACAGAGACCCTATTATATCATTTTATATTATGGTTAATATAAGATTTCAGGGAGATTCTATCACATGTGTTCAATTTACGTCGCTCCTATTTCAGATAGCGTATTCGGCTAAGCGGCATCTCAAAGCGCATAAAATGGCGAATAAAATGCACTATTAAACTACTAGGCTAGGGCGAACAGAGACTCGATTAGATCATTTTATATTTTGGTTAATATAAGAATTCTGCGAAATTCTATCACATTTGTTCAATTTACGTCGCTCCTATTTCGGATAGCTTATTGGGCTTAGCGGCATCTCAATCCGCATGAAATGACGAGTATAATGCACTATTAAACTTCTAGGATAAGGCAAACAGAGACCCGATTAGATCATTTTACATTAAGGTTAATATAAGATTTCAACGAAATTCTATCACATTTGTTCAATTTACGTCGCTTCTATTACAGATAGCTTATTGGGCTTAGCGGCATCTCAAAGCGCATGAAATGACGAGTGAAATGCACTATTAAACTTCTAGCGTAGGGCAAACAGAGACCCGATTAGGACATTTTATATTATGTTTAATTTAAGAATTCAGCAAAATTCTCTCACATTTGTTCAATTTACGTCGCTCCTATTTCAGATAGCGTCCTGGGCTAAGCGGCATCTAAAAGCGCATGAAATGGCGAGTATAATGCACTATTATACTTCTAGCATAAGGCAAACAGAGACCCGATTAGATCATTTTATATTACGGTAAATATAAGAATGCAGCGTGATTCTATCACATTTGTTCAAGTTACGTCGCTCCTATTTCAGATAGCGTACTGGGCTAGGCGGCATCTTAAAGCGCGTGGAATGCGAGTGAAATGCACTATTAAACTTCTATGATAGGGCAATCAGAGACCCGATTAGATCATTTTATGTTTTGGTTAATATAAGAATTCAACGAAATTCTATCACATTTGTAAAATTTACGTCGCTCCTATTACAGATAGCTTATTGGGCTTAGCGGCATCTCAAAGCGCATGAAATGACGAGTGAAGTGCACTACTAAACTTCTAGGGTAGGGCAAACAGAGACCCGATTAGATCATTTTATATTATGGTTAATTTAAGAATTCAGCAAAATTCTATCACATTTGCTCAATTTACGTCGCTCCTATTTCAGATAGCGTACAGGGCTAGGCGGCATCTTAAAGCGCGTGGAATGGCGAGTAAAATGCACTATTAAAATTCTATGATAGGGCAATCAGAGACCCGATTAGATCATTTTATATTATGGTTAATTTAAGAATTCAGTGAAATTCTATCACATTTGTTCAATTTACGTCGCTCCAATTTCAGATAGCGTATTGGGCTAAGCGGCATCTCAAAGCGCATGAAATGGCGAATAAAATGCACTATTAAACTTCTAGGCTAGGGCGAACAGAGACCCGAGCAGATCATTTTACATTATGGTTAATAAAAGAATTCAGCGTAACTCTATCACATTTGTTCAACTTACGTCGCTCCTATTTCAGATAGCGTATTGGGCTAAGCGGCATCTCAAAGCGCATGAAATGGCGAGTGAAATGCACTATTAGACTTCTATGGTAGGGCGAACAGAGACCCGATTGGATCATTTTACATTAAGGTTAATATAAGAATTCACGGGAATTCTATCACATTTGTTCAAGTTACGTCGTTCCTATTGCAGATAGCGTCCTAGGCTAAGCGGCATCTTAAAGCGCGTGGAATGGCGAGTGAAATGCACTATTAGACTTCTATGGTAGGGCGAACAGAGACCCGATTAGATCATGTTACATTAAGGTTCATATAATAATTCAGGGAAATTCTATCACATTTGTTCAATTTACGTCGCTCCTATTCCAGATAGCGTATTGGGCTATGCGGCATCTCAAAGCACATGAAATGGCGAGTAAAATGCACTTTTAAACTTCTAGGGTAGGTCAAACAGAGACCCGATTAGATCATTTTATATTATGGTTAATTTAAGAATTCAGCGAAATTCTATCACATTTGTTAAATTTACGTCGCTCCTATTTCAGATAGCGTATTGGGCTAAGCGGCATCTGAAGGCGCATGAAATGGCGAGTAAAATGCACTATTAAACTTCTAGGGTAGGGCAAACAGATACCCGATTAAATCATTTTATATTATGGTTAATTTAAGATGTCAGCAAAATTTTATCACATTTGTTCAATTTACGTCGCTCCTATTTCAGATAGCGTACTGGGCTAGGCGGCATCTTAAAGCGCGTGGAATGGCGAGTAGAATGCACTACTAAACTTCTATGATAGGGCAATCAGAGACCCGATTAGATCATTTTATATTTTGTTTAATATAAGATTTCAGGGAAATTCTATCACATTTGTTCAATTTACGTCGCTCCTATTTCAGATAGCGTATTGGGCTAAGCGGCATCTCAAAGCGCATGAAAGGGCGAGTGAAATGCACTATAAGACTTCTATGGTAGGGCGAACAGAGACCCGATTAGATCATTTTACATTGAGGTTAATATAAGAATTCACGGAAATTCCATCACATTTGTTCAATTTACGTCGCTCCTATTTCAGATAGCGTATTGGGCGAAGCGGCATCTCAAAGCGCATGAAATGGCGACTAAAATGCACTATTAAATTTCTAGGGTAGGGCAAGCAGCGACCCGATTAGATCATTTTATATTATGGTTAATATAAGAATTCAGCGAAATTCTATCACATTTGTTCAATTTACGTCGCTCATATTTCAGATAGCGTATTGGGCTGAGCGGCATCTCAAAGCGCATGAAATGGCGAGCAAAATGCACTATTAAACTTCTAGGGTAGGGCAATCAGTGACCCGATTAGATCATTTTATATTATAGTTAATTTAAGAATTCAGCGAAGTTCTATCACATTTGTTCAATTTACGTCGCTCCTATTTCGGATAGCGTATCGGGCTAAGCGGTATCTCAAAGCGCATGAAATGGCGAGTAAAATGCAATACTAAACTTCTAGGATAAGGCAAACACAGACCCGATTAGATCATTTTATATTACGGTTAATATAAGAATTCAGCGTAATTCTATCACATTTGTTCAACTTACGTCGCTCCTAATTTAGATAGCGTTCTGGGCTAGGCGGCATCTTAAAGCGCGTGGAATGGCGAGCAAAATGCACTGCTAAACTTCTATGATAGGGCAATCAGAGACCCGATTAGATCATTGTATATTTTGTTTAATATAAGATTTCAGGGAAATTCTATCACATTTGTTCCATTTACGTCGCTCCTATTTCAGATAGCTTATTGGGCTAAGCGGCATGTCAAAGCGCATGAAATGACGAGTGAAATGCACTATTAAACTTCTATCCTAGGGCAATCAGAGACCCGATTAGATCATTTTATATTTTGGTTAATATAAGAATTCAGTGAAATTCTATCACATTTGTGCAATTTACGTCGCTCCTATTTCAGATAGCGTATTGGGCAAAGCGGCATCTCAAAGCGTATGAAATGTGCGAATAAAATGCACTATTAAAGTTCTAGGCTAGGGCGAACAGAGACCCGATTAGATCATTTTATATTTTGGTTAATATAAGAATTCAGCGAAATTCTATCACATTTGTTCAATTTACGTCGCTCATATTTCAGATAGCGTATTGCACTAAGCAGCATCTCAAAGCGCATGAAATGGCGAGTAAAATGCACTATTAAACTTCTAGGGTAGGGCAAACAGAGACCCGATTAGATCATTTTATGTTATGGTTAATTTAAGAATTCAGCAAAATTCTATCACATTTGTTCAATTTACGTCGCTCCTATTTCAGATAGCGTACTGGGCTAGGCGGCATCTTAAAGCGCATGAAATGACGAGTGAAATGCACTATTAAACTTCTAGGGTACGGCAAACAGAGACCCGATTAGGACATTTTATATTATGTTTAATTTAAGAATTCAGCAAAATTCTCTCACATTTGTTCAATTTACGTCGCTCCTATTTCAGATAGCGTCCTGGGCTAAGCGGCATCTAAAAGCGCATGAAATGGCGAGTATAATGCACTATTATACTTCTAGCATAAGGCAAACAGAGACCCGATTAGATCATTTTATATTACGGTAAATATAAGAATGCAGCGTGATTCTATTACATTTGTTCATGTTACGTCGCTCCTATTTCAGATAGCGTACTGGGCTAGGCGGCATCTTAAAGCGCGTGGAATGCGAGTGAAATGCACTATTAAACTTCTATGATAGGGCAATCAGAGACCCGATTAGATCATTTTATGTTTTGGTTAATATAAGAATTCAACGAAATTCTATCACATTTGTAAAATTTACGTCGCTCCTATTACAGATAGCTTATTGGGCTTAGCGGCATCTCAAAGCGCATTAAATGACGAGTGAAGTGCACAACTAAACCTCTAGGTTAGGGCAAACAGAGACCCGATTAGATCATTTTATATTATGGTTAATTTAAGAATTCAGCAAAATTCTATCACATTTGCTCAATTTACGTCGCTCCTATTTCAGATAGCGTACAGGGCTAGGCGGCATCTTAAAGCGCGTGGAATGGCGAGTAAAATGCACTATTAAAATTCTATGATAGGGCAATCAGAGACCCAATTAGATCATTTTATATTATGGTTAATTTAAGAATTCAGTGAAATTCTATCACATTTGTTCAATTTACGTCGCTCCAATTTCAGATAGCGTATTGGGCTAAGCGGCATCTCAAAGCGCATGAAATGGCCAATAAAATGCTCTATTAAACTTCTAGGCTAGGGCGAACAGAGACCCGAGCAGATCATTTTACATTATGGTTAATAAAAGAATTCAGCGTAATTCTATCACATTTGTTCAACTTACGTCGCTCCTATTTCAGATAGCGTATTGGGCTAAGCGGCATCTCAAAGCGTATGAAATGTGCGAATAAAATGCACTATTAAACTTCTAGGCTAGGGCGAACAGAGACCCGAGCAGATCATTTTACATTATGGTTAATAAAAGAATTCAGCGAAATTCTATCACATTTGTTCAACTTACGTCGCTCCTATTTCAGATAACGTATTGGGCTAAGCGGCATCTCAAAGCGCATGAAATGGCGAGTAAAATGCACTATTAGATTTCTATGGTAGGGCGTACAGAGACCCGATTAGATCATTTTATATTATGGTTAATTTAAGAATTCAGCAAAATTCTATCACATTTGTTCAATTTACGTCGCTCCTATTTCAGATACCGTACTGGGCTCGGCGGCATCTTAAAGCGCGTGGAATGGCGAGTGAAATGCACTATTAGACTTCTATGGTAGGGCGAACAGAGACCCGATTAGATCATTTTACATTAAGGTTAATATAAGAATTCAGGGAAATTCTATCACATTTGTTCAATTTACGTCGCTCCTATTCCAGATAGCGTATTGGGCTATGCGGCATCTCAAAGCACATGAAATGGCGAGTAAAATGCACTTTTAAACTTCTAGGGTAGGTCAAACAGAGACCCGATTATATCATTTTATATTTTGGTTAATATAAGAATTCAGTGAAATTCTATCACATTTGTTCAATTTACGTCGCTCCTATTTCAGATAGCGTATTGGGCAAAGCGGCATCTCAAAGCGTATGAAATGTGCGAATAAAATGCACTATTAAAGTTCTAGGCTAGGGCGAACAGAGACCCGATTAGATCATTTTATATTTTGGTTAATATAAGAATTCAGCGAAATTCTATCACATTTGTTCAATTTACGTCGCTCATATTTCAGATAGCGTATTGCACTAAGCGGCATCTCAAAGCGCATGAAATGGCGAGTAAAATGCACTATTAAACTTCTAGGGTAGGGCAAACAGAGACCCGATTAGATCATTTTATGTTATGGTTAATTTAAGAATTCAGCAAAATTCTATCACATTTGTTCAATTTACGTCGCTCCTATTTCAGATAGCGTACTGGGCTAGGCGGCATCTTAAAGCGCATGAAATGACGAGTGAAATGCACTATTAAACTTCTAGGGTAGGGCAAACAGAGACCCGATTAGATCATTTTATATTTTGTTTAATATAAGATTTCAGGGAAATAGTATCACATTTGTTCAATTTACGTCGCTCCAATTTCGGATAGCGTATTGGGCTAAGCGGCATCTCAAAGCGCATGAAATGGCGAATAAAATGCACTATTAAACTTCTAGGCTAGGGCGAACAGAGACCCGAGCAGATCATTTTACATTATGGTTAATAAAAGAATTCAGCGTAATTCTATCACATTTGTTCAACTTACGTCGCTCCTATTTCAGATAGCGTATTGGGCTAAGCGGCATCTCAAAGCGCATGAAATGGCGAGTGAAATGCACTATTAGACTTCTATGGTAGGGCGAACAGAGACCCGATTGGATCATTTTACATTAAGGTTAATATAAGAATTCACGGGAATTCTATCACATTTGTTCAAGTTACGTCGTTCCTATTGCAGATAGCGTCCTAGGCTAAGCGGCATCTAAAAGCGCATGAAATGGCGAATAAAATGCACTATTAAACTTCTAGGCTAGGGCGAACAGAGACCCGATTAGATCATTTTATATTATGGTTAATATAAGATTTCAGGGAGATTCTATCACATCTGTTCAATTTACGTCGCTCCTATTTCAGATAGCGTATTCGGCTAAGCGGCATCTCAAAGCGCATAAAATGTCGAATAAAATGCACTATTAAACTACTAGGCTAGGGCGAACAGAGACCCGATTAGATCATTTTATATTATGGTTAATATAAGATTTCAAGGAGATTCTATCACATCTGTTCAATTTACGTCGCTCGTATTTCAGATAGCGTATTCGGCTAAGCGGCATCTCAAAGCACATAAAATGGCGAATAAAATGCACTATTAAACTACTAGGCTAGGGCGAACAGAGCCTCGATTAGATCATTTTACATTATGGTTAATATAAGAATTCTGCGAAATTCTATCACATTTGTTCAATTTACGTCGCTCCTACTTCAGATGGCGTATTGGGCTAAGCGGGATCTCAAAGCGCATGAAATGGCGAGTGAAATGCACCATTAGACTTCTATGGTAGGGCGAACAGAGACCCGATTAGATCATTTTACATTAATGTTAATACAAGGATTCACGGAAATTCTATCACATTTGTTCAATTTACGTCGCTCCTATTTCCGATAGCGTATTCGGCTAAGCGGCATCTCAAAGCGCATGAAGTGGCGAATAAAATGCACTATTAAACTTCTAGGCTAGGGCGAACAGAGACCCGATCAGATCATTTTACATTATGGTTAATAACAGAATTCAGCGAAATTCTATCACATTTGTTCAACTTACGTCGCTCCTATTTCATAGAGCGCATTGGGCTAAGCGGCATCTCAAAGCGCATGAAATGGCGAGTGAAATGCACTATTACACTTCTATGGTAGGGCGAAGAGAGACCCGATTAGATCATTTTACATTAAGGTTAATATAAGAATTCACGGAAATTCTATCACATTTGTTCAATTTACGTCGCTCCTATTTCAGATAGCGTACTGGGCTAGGCGTCATCTTAAAGCGCATGAAATGACGAGTGAAATGCACTATTAAACATCTAGGGTAGGGCAAACAGAGACCCGATTAGATCATTTTATATTTTGTTTAATATAAGATTTCAGGGAAATAGTATCACATTTGTTCAATTTACGTCGCTCCAATTTCAGATAGCGTATTGGGCTAAGCGGCATCTCAAAGCGCATGAAATGGCGAATAAAATGCACTATTAAACTTCTAGGCTAGGGCGAACAGGGACACGAGCAGATCATTTTACATTATGGTTAATAAAAGAATTCAGCGTAATTCTATCACATTTGTTCAACTTACGTCGCTCCTATTTCAGATAGCGTATTGGGCTAAGCGGCATCTCAAAGCGCATGAAATGGCGAGTGAAATGCACTATTAGACTTCTATGGTAGGGCGAACAGAGACCCGATTGGATCATTTTACATTAAGGTTAATATAAGAATTCACGGGAATTCTATCACATTTGTTCAATTTACGTCGCTCCTATTCCAGATAGCGTATTGGGCTAAGCGGCATCTCAAAGCGCATGAAATGGCGAGTAAAATGCGCTATTAAACTTCTAGGATAAGGCAAACAGAGGCCCGATTAGATCATTTTATATTACGGTTAATATAAGAATGCAGCGTAATTCTATCACATTTGTTCAATTTACGTCGCTCCTATTTCAGATAGCGTATTGGGCTAAGCGGCATCACGAAGCGCATGAAATGGCGAACAAAATGCACTATTAAACTTCTAGGCTAGGGCGAACAGAGACCAGATTAGATCATTTTATACTTTGGTTAACATAAGGATTCTGCGAAATTTTATCACATTTGTTCAATTTACGTCGCTCCTGTTTCAGATAGCGTGCTGGGCCATGCGGCATCTTAAAGCGCGTGGAATGGCGAGTAAAATGCACTATTAAACTTCTATGATAGGGCAATCAGAGACCATACTAGATCATTTTATACTTTGGTTAATATAAGAATTCAGCGAAATTCTATCACATTTGTTCAATTTACGTCGCTCCTATTTCAGATAGCGTATTGGGCTAGGCGGCCTCTCAAAGCGCATGAAATGACGAGTGAAATGCACTATTATACTTGTAGGGTAGGGCGAACAGAGACCCGAAGAGATCATTTTACATTAAGGTGAATATAAGAATGCAGCGTAATTCTGTCACATTTGTTCAACTTACGTCGCTCCTATTTCAGATAGCGTACTGGGCTAGGCGGCATCTTAAAGCGCGTCGAATGGCGAGTAAAATGCACTACTAATCTTCTATGATAGGGCAATCAGAGACCCGATTAGATCATTTTATATTTTGATTAATATAAGATTTCAGGGAAATTCTATCACATTTGTTCAATTTACGTCGCTCCTATTTCAGATAGCGTATTGGGCTAAGCGGGATCTCAAAGCGCATGAAATGGCGACTAAAATGCACTATTAAACTTCTAGGCTAGGGCGAACAGAGACCCGATTAGATCATCTCACATTAAGGTTAATATAAGAATTCACGGAAATTCTATCACATTTGTTCAATTTACGTCGCTCCTATTTCAGATAGCGTATTAGGCTATGCGGCATCTCAAAGCGCATGAAATGGCGAATAAAATTCACTATTAAACTTCTAGGGTAGGGCAAACAGAGACCCGATTAGATCATTTTATATTACGATTAATATAAGAATTCAGCGTAATCCTATCACATTTGTTCATCTTACGTCGCTCCTATTTCAGATAGCGTACTGGGCTAGGCGGCATTTTAAAGCGCGTGGAAGGGCGAGTAAAATGCACTACTAAACTTCTATGATAGAGCAATCACAGACCCGATTAGATCATTATATATTTTGTTTAATATAAGATTTCAGGGAAATTCTATCACATTTGTTCAATTTACGTCGCTCCTATTTGAGATAGCGTATTGGGCTAAGCGGCATCACAAAGCGCATGAAATGGCGAACAAAATGCACTATTAAACTTCTAGGCTAGGGCAAACAGAGACCCGATTAGATCATTTTATATTACGATTAATATAAGAATTCAGCGTAATCCTATCACATTTGTTCATCTTACGTCGCTCCTATTTCAGATAGCGTACTGGGCTAGGCGGCATTTTAAAGCGCGTGGAAGGGCGAGTAAAATGCACTACTAAACTTCTATGATAGAGCAATCACAGACCCGATTAGATCATTATATATTTTGTTTAATATAAGATTTCAGGGAAATTCTATCACATTTGTTCAATTTACGTCGCTCCTATTTGAGATAGCGTATTGGGCTAAGCGGCATCAGAAAGCGCATGAAATGGCGAACAAAATGCACTATTAAACTTCTAGGCTATGGCGAACAGAGACCAGATTAGATCATTTTATATTTTGGTTAATATAAGATATCCGGGAGATTCTATCACATCTGTTCAATTTACGTCGCTCCTATTTCAGATAGCGTATTCGGCTAAGCGGCATCTCAAAGCGCATAAAATGGCGAATAAAATGCACTATTAAACTACTAGGCTAGGGCGAACAGAGACCCGATTAGATCATTTTATATTTTGGTTAATATAAGAATTCTGCGAAATTCTATCACATTTGTTCAATTTACGTCGCTCCTATTTCAGATAGCTTATTGGGCTTAGCGGCATCTCAATCCGCATGAAATGACGAGTATAATGCACTATTAAACTGCTAGGATAAGGCAAACAGAGACCCGATTAGATCATTTTACATTAAGGTTAATATAAGAATTCAACGAAATTCTATCACATTTGTTCAATTTACGTCGCTCCTATTTCAGATAGCGTATTGGGCTAAGCGGCATCTCAAAGCGCATGAACTGGCGAGTAAAATGCGCTGTCAAACTTCTAGGGTAGGGCAAACGGAGAACCGATTAGATCATTTTATATTATGGTTAATTTAAGAATTCAGCCAAATTCTATCACATTTGTTCAATTTACGTCGCTCCTATTTCAGATAGCGTACTGGGCTAGGCGGCATCTTAAAGCGCGTGGAATGGCGAGTGAAATGCACTATTAAACTTCTATGATAGGGCAATCAGAGACCCGATTAGATGATTTTATATTACGGTTAATATAAGAATGCTGCGTGATTCTATCACATTTGTTCAAGTTACGTCGCTTATATTTCAGATAGCGTACTGGGCTAGACGGCATCTTAAAGCGCGTGGAATGGCGAGTGAAATGCACTATTAAACTTCTATGATAGGGCAATCAGAGACCCGATTAGATCATTTTATATTTTGTTTAATATAAGATTTCAGGGAACTTCTATCACATTTGTTCAATTTACGTCGCTCCTATTTCAGATAGCGTATTGGGCTAAGCGGCATCACGAAGCGCATGAAATGGCGAACAAAATGCACTATTAAACTTCTAGGCTAGGGCGAACAGAGACCAGATTATATCATTTTATACTTTGGTTAACATAAGGATTCTGCGAAATTTTATCACATTTGTTCAATTTACGTCGCTCCTATTTCAGATAGCTTAGTGGGCTAAGCGGCATCTGAAGGCACATGAAGTGACGAGTAAAATGCACTATTAAACTTCTAGGGTAGGGCCAACAGAGACCCGATTAGATCATTTTATATTATGGTTAATTTAAGATGTCAGCAAAATTCTATCACATTTGTTCAATTTACGTCGCTCCTGTTTCAGATAGCGTGCTGGGCCATGCGGCATCTTAAAGCGCGTGGAATGGCGAGTAAAATGCACTATTAAACTTCTATGATAGGGCAATCAGAGACCAGACTAGATCATTTTATACTTTGGTTAATATAAGAATTCAGCGAAATTCTATCACATTTGTTCAATTTACGTCGCTCCTATTTCAGATAGCGTATTGGGCTAGGCGGCATCTCAAAGCGCATGAAATGACGAGTGAAATGCACTATTATACTTCTAGGGTAGGGCGAACAGAGACCCGAGGAGATCATTTTACATTAAGGTGAATATAAGAATGCAGCGTAATTCTGTCACATTTGTTCAACTTACGTCGCTCCTATTTCAGATAGCGTATTGGGTTAAGCGTCATCTCAAAGCGCATGAAATGACGGGTGAAATGCACTATTAAACTTCTAGGGTAGGGCGAACAGAGACCCGATTACATCATTTTACATTAAGGTTAATATAAGTATTCAGCGAGATTCTATCACACTTGTGCAATTTACGTCGCTTCTATTTCAGACAGCGTACTGGGCTAGGCGGCATCTTAAAGCGCGTGGAATGGCGAGTAAAATGCACTACTAAACTTCTATGATAGAGCAATCAGAGACCCGATTAGATCATTTTATATTTTGTTTAATATAAGATTTCAGGGAAATTCTATGACATTTGTTCAATTTACGTCGCTCCTATTTCAGATAGCGTATTGGGCTAAGTGGCATCACAAAGCGCATGAAATGGCGAACAAAATGCACTAGTAAACTTCTAGGCTATGGCGAACAGAGATCAGATTAGATCATTTTATATTTTGGTTAACATAAGAATACTGCGAAATTCTATCACATTTGTTCAATTTACGTCGCTCCTATTTCAGATAGTTTATTGGGCTTAGCGGCATCTCAAAGCGCATGAAGTGACGAGTGAAATGCACTATTAAACTTCTAGGGTAGGGCGAACAGACACCCGATTAGATCATTTTACATTAAGGTTAATATAAGAATTCAGGGAAATTCTATCACATTTGTTCAATTTACGTCGCTCCTATTTCAGATAGCGTATTGGGCTAAGCGGCATCTCAAAGCGTGTGGAATGGCGAGTAAAATGCACTATTAACCTTCTATGATAGGGCAATCAGAGACCAGACTAGATCATTTTATACTTTGGTTAATATAAGAATTCAGCGAAATTCTATCACATTTGTTCAATTTACGTCGCTCCTATTTCAGATAGCTTATTGGGCTTAGCGGCATCTCAAAGCGCATGAAATGACGAGTGAAATGCACTATTAACTTCTAGGGTAGGGCAAACAGAGACCCGATTAGGTCATTTTATATTATGGTTAATTTAAGAATTCAGCAAAATTCTATCACATTTGTTCAATTTACGTCGTTCCTATTTCAGATAGCGTCCCTGGGCTAAGCGGCATCTAAAAGCGCATGAAATGGCGAGTATAATGCACTATTATACTTCTAGGATAAGGCAAAACAGAGGACCCGATTAGATCATTTTATATTACGGTTAATATAAGAATGCAGCGTGAATCTATCACATTTGTGCAAGTTACGTCGCTCCTATTTCAGATAGCGTACTGGGCTAGGCGGCATCTTAAAGCACGTGGAATGGCGAGTAAAATGCACTATTAAACTTCTATGATAGGGCAATCAGAGACCCGATTAGATCATTTTATATTATGGTTAAGATAAGATTTCAGGGAGATTCTATCACATCTGTTCAATTTACGTCGCTGCTATTTCAGATAGCGTATTCGGCTAAGCGGCATCTCAAAGCGCATGAAATGACGAGTGAAATGCACTATCAAACTTCTAGGGTAGGGCAAACAGGGACCCGATTAGATCATTTTATATTATGGTTAATTTAAGAATTCAGCGAAATTCTATCACATTTGTTCAATTTACGTCGCTCCTATTTCAGATAGCGTATTGGGCTAAGCGGCATCTCAAAGCGCATGAAATGACGAGTGAAATGCACTATTCAACTTCTAGGGTAGGGCAAACAGGGACCCGATTAGATCATTTTATATTATGGTTAATTTAAGAATTCAGCAAAATTCTATCACATTTGCTCAATTTACGTCGCTCCTATTTCAGATAGCGTACTGGGCTAGGCGGCATCTTAAAGCGCGTGGAATGGCGAGTAAAATGCACTATTAAACTTCTACGCTAGGGCAAACAGAGACCCGATTAGATCATTTTATATTATGGTTAATTTAAGAATTCAGTGAAATTCTATCACATTTGTTCAATTTACGTCGTTCCTATTTCAGATAGCGTCCTAGGCTAAGCGGCATCTAAAAGCGCATGAAATGGCGAATAAAATGCACTATTAAGCTTCTAGGGTTGGGCACATAGAGACCCGATTAGATCATTTTATATTATGGTTAATTTAAGAATTCAGCGAAATCCTATCACATTTGTTCATTTTACGTCGCTCCTATTTCAGATAGCGTATTGGGCTAAGCGGCATCTCAAAGCGCATGAAATGGCGAGTAAAATGCACTATTAAACTTCTAGGGCAGGGCGAACAGAGACCCGATTAAATCATTTTACATTAAGGTTAATATAAGTATTCAACGAAATTCTATCACATTTGTTCAATTTACGTCGCTTCTATTACAGATAGCTTATTGGGCTTAGCGGCATCTCAAAGCGCATGAAATGACGAGTGAAATGCACTATTAAACCTCTAGGGTAGGGCAAACAGAGACCCGATTAGGTCATTTTATATTATGGTTAATTTAAGAATTCAGCAAAATTCTCTCACATTTGTTCAATTTACGTCGTTCCTATTTCAGATAGCGTCCTGGGCTAAGCGGCATCTAAAAGCGCATGAAATGGCGAGTATAATGCACTATTATACTTCTAGGATAAGGCAAACAGAGACCCGATTAGATCATTTTATATTACGGTTAATATAAGAATGCAGCGTGAATCTATCACATTTGTGCAAGTTACGTCGCTCCTATTTCAGATAGCGTACTGGGCTAGGCGGCATCTTAAAGCACGTGGAATGGCGAGTAAAATGCACTATTAAACTTCTATGATAGGGCAATCAGAGACCAGACTAGATCATTTTATACTTTGGTTAATATAAGAATTCAGCGAAATTCTATCACATTTGTTCAATTTACGTCGCTCCTATTTCAGATAGCGTATTGGGCTAGGCGGCATCTCAAAGCGCATGAAATGACGAGTGAAATGCACTATTATACTTCTAGGGTAGGGCGAACAGAGACCCGAGGAGATCATTTTACATTAAGGTGAATATAAGAATGCAGCGTAATTCTGTCACATTTGTTCAACTTACGTCGCTCCTATTTCAGATAGCGTATTGGGTTAAGCGTCATCTCAAAGCGCATGAAATGACGGGTGAAATGCACTATTAAACTTCTAGGGTAGGGCGAACAGAGACCCGATTACATCATTTTACATTAAGGTTAATATAAGTATTCAGCGAGATTCTATCACACTTGTGCAATTTACGTCGCTTCTATTTCAGACAGCGTACTGGGCTAGGCGGCATCTTAAAGCGCGTGGAATGGCGAGTAAAATGCACTACTAAACTTCTATGATAGAGCAATCAGAGACCCGATTAGATCATTTTATATTTTGTTTAATATAAGATTTCAGGGAAATTCTATGACATTTGTTCAATTTACGTCGCTCCTATTACAGATAACTTATTGTGCTTAGCGGCATGTCAAAGCGCATGAAGTGGCGAGTGAAATGCACTTTTAAACTTCTAGGGTAGTGCAAACAGAGACCCGATTAGATCATTTTACATTATGGTTAATGTAAGAATTCAGCGTAATTCTATCACATTTGTTCAACTAACGTCGCTATTATTTCAGATAGCCTACTGGGCTAGGCGGCATCTTAAAGCGCGTGGAAGGGCGAGTAAAATGCACTACTAAACTTCTATGATAGAGCAATCAGAGACCCGATTAGATCATTTTATATTTTGTTTAATATAAGATTTCAGGGAAATTCTATGACATTTGTTCAATTTACGTCGCTCCTATTTCAGATAGCGTATTGGGCTAAGTGGCATCACAAAGCGCATGAAATGGCGAACAAAATGCACTAGTAAACTTCTAGGCTATGGCGAACAGAGATCAGATTAGATCATTTTATATTTTGGTTAACATAAGAATACTGCGAAATTCTATCACATTTGTTCAATTTACGTCGCTCCTATTTCAGATAGTTTATTGGGCTTAGCGGCATCTCAAAGCGCATGAAGTGACGAGTGAAATGCACTATTAAACTTCTAGGGTAGGGCGAACAGACACCCGATTAGATCATTTTACATTAAGGTTAATATAAGAATTCAGGGAAATTCTATCACATTTGTTCAATTTACGTCGCTCCTATTTCAGATAGCGTATTGGGCTAAGCGGCATCTGAAGGCGCATGAAATGGCGAGTAAAATGCACTATTAAACTTCTAGGGTAGGGCAAACAGATACCCGATTAAATCATTTTATATTATGGTTAATTTAAGATGTCAGCAAAATTTTATCACATTTGTTCAATTTACGTCGCTCCTATTTCAGATAGCGTACTGGGCTAGGCGGCATCTTAAAGCGCGTGGAATGGCGAGTAGAATGCACTACTAAACTTCTATGATAGGGCAATCAGAGACCAGACTAGATCATTTTATACTTTGGTTAATATAAGAATTCAGCGAAATTCTATCACATTTGTTCAATTTACGTCGCTCCTATTTCAGATAGCTTATTGGGCTTAGCGGCATCTCAAAGCGCATGAAATGACGAGTGAAATGCACTATTAAACTTCTAGGGTAGGGCAAACAGAGACCCGATTAGGTCATTTTATATTATGGTTAATTTAAGAATTCAGCAAAATTCTCTCACATTTGTTCAATTTACGTCGTTCCTATTTCAGATAGCGTCCTGGGCTAAGCGGCATCTAAAAGCGCATGAAATGGCGAGTATAATGCACTATTATACTTCTAGGATAAGGCAAACAGAGACCCGATTAGATCATTTTATATTACGGTTAATATAAGAATGCAGCGTGAATCTATCACATTTGTGCAAGTTACGTCGCTCCTATTTCAGATAGCGTACTGGGCTAGGCGGCATCTTAAAGCACGTGGAATGGCGAGTAAAATGCACTATTAAACTTCTATGATAGGGCAATCAGAGACCCGATTAGATCATTTTATATTATGGTTAAGATAAGATTTCAGGGAGATTCTATCACATCTGTTCAATTTACGTCGCTGCTATTTCAGATAGCGTATTCGGCTAAGCGGCATCTCAAAGCGCATGAAATGACGAGTGAAATGCACTATCAAACTTCTAGGGTAGGGCAAACAGGGACCCGATTAGATCATTTTATATTATGGTTAATTTAAGAATTCAGCGAAATTCTATCACATTTGTTCAATTTACGTCGCTCCTATTTCAGATAGCGTATTGGGCTAAGCGGCATCTCAAAGCGCATGAAATGACGAGTGAAATGCACTATTCAACTTCTAGGGTAGGGCAAACAGGGACCCGATTAGATCATTTTATATTATGGTTAATTTAAGAATTCAGCAAAATTCTATCACATTTGCTCAATTTACGTCGCTCCTATTTCAGATAGCGTACTGGGCTAGGCGGCATCTTAAAGCGCGTGGAATGGCGAGTAAAATGCACTATTAAACTTCTACGCTAGGGCAAACAGAGACCCGATTAGATCATTTTATATTATGGTTAATTTAAGAATTCAGTGAAATTCTATCACATTTGTTCAATTTACGTCGTTCCTATTTCAGATAGCGTCCTAGGCTAAGCGGCATCTAAAAGCGCATGAAATGGCGAATAAAATGCACTATTAAGCTTCTAGGGTTGGGCACATAGAGACCCGATTAGATCATTTTATATTATGGTTAATTTAAGAATTCAGCGAAATCCTATCACATTTGTTCATTTTACGTCGCTCCTATTTCAGATAGCGTATTGGGCTAAGCGGCATCTCAAAGCGCATGAAATGGCGAGTAAAATGCACTATTAAACTTCTAGGGCAGGGCGAACAGAGACCCGATTAAATCATTTTACATTAAGGTTAATATAAGTATTCAACGAAATTCTATCACATTTGTTCAATTTACGTCGCTTCTATTACAGATAGCTTATTGGGCTTAGCGGCATCTCAAAGCGCATGAAATGACGAGTGAAATGCACTATTAAACTTCTAGGGTAGGGCAAACAGAGACCCGATTAGGTCATTTTATATAATGGTTAATTTAAGAATTCAGCAAAATTCTCTCACATTTGTTCAATTTACGTCGTTCCTATTTCAGATAGCGTCCTGGGCTAAGCGGCATCTAAAAGCGCATGAAATGGCGAGTATAATGCACTATTATACTTCTAGGATAAGGCAAACAGAGACCCGATTAGATCATTTTATATTACGGTTAATATAAGAATGCAGCGTGAATCTATCACATTTGTGCAAGTTACGTCGCTCCTATTTCAGATAGCGTACTGGGCTAGGCGGCATCTTAAAGCACGTGGAATGGCGAGTAAAATGCACTATTAAACTTCTATGATAGGGCAATCAGAGACCCGATTAGATCATTTTATATTATGGTTAAGATAAGATTTCAGGGAGATTCTATCACAACTGTTCAATTTACGTCGCTGCTATTTCAGATAGCGTATTCGGCTAAGCGGCATCTCAAAGCGCATGAAATGACGAGTGAAATGCACTATCAAACTTCTAGGGTAGGGCAAACAGGGACCCGATTAGATCATTTTATATTATGGTTAATTTAAGAATTCAGCGAAATTCTATCACATTTGTTCAATTTACGTCGCTCCTATTTCAGATAGCGTATTGGGCTAAGCGGCATCTCAAAGCGCATGAAATGACGAGTGAAATGCACTATTCAACTTCTAGGGTAGGGCAAACAGGGACCCGATTAGATCATTTTATATTATGGTTAATTTAAGAATTCAGCAAAATTCTATCACATTTGTTCAATTAACGTCACTCCTATTCCAGATAGCGTATTGGGCTAAGCGGCATCTCAAAGCGCATGAAATGGCGAGTAAAATGCGCTATTGAACTTCTAGGATAAGGCAAACAGAGACCCGATTAGATCATTTTATATTACGGTTAATATAAGAATTCAGCGTAATTCTATCACATTTGTTCAAGTTACGTCGCTCCTATTTCAGATAGCGTACTGGGCTAGGCGGCATCTTAAAGCGCGTGGAATGGCGAGCAAAATGCACTACTAATCTTCTATGATAGGGCAATCAGAGACCCGATTAGATCATTTTATATTTTGATTAATATAAGATTTCAGGGAAATTCTATCACATTTGTTCAATTTACGTCGCTCCTATTTCAGATGGCGTATTGGCCTAAGCGGGATCTCAAAGCGCATGAAATGGCGAGTGAAATGCACTATTAGACTTCTATGGTAGGGCGAACAGAGACCCGATTAGATCATTTTACATTAATGTTAATACAAGGATTCACGGAAATTCTATCACATTTGTTCAATTTACGTCGCTCCAATTTCAGATAGCGTATTCGGCTAAGCGGCATCTCAAAGCGCATGAAATGGCGAATAAAATGCACTATTAAACTTCTAGGCTAGGGCGCACAGAGACCCGATTAGATCATTTTACATTAAGGTTACTATAAGAATTCACGGAAATTCTATCACATTTGTTCAATTTACGTCGCTCCTATATCAGATAGCATATTGGACTAAGCGGCATCACAAAGCGCATGAAATGGCGAACAAAATGCACTAGTAAACTTCTAGGCTATGGCGAACAGAGATCAGATTAGATCATTTTATATTTTGGTTAACATAAGAATACTGCGAAATTCTATCACATTTGTTCAATTTACGTCGCTCCTATTTCAGATAGTTTATTGGGCTTAGCGGCATCTCAATGCGCATGAAGTGACGAGTGAAATGCACTATTCAACTTCTAGGGTAGGGCAAACAGGGACCCGATTAGATCATTTTATATTATGGTTAATTTAAGAATTCAGCAAAATTCTATCACATTTGCTCAATTTACGTCGCTCCTATTTCAGATAGCGTACTGGGCTAGGCGGCATCTTAAAGCGCGTGGAATGGCGAGTAAAATGCACTATTAAAATTCTATGATAGGGCAATCAGAGACCCGATTAGATCATTTTATATTATGGTTAATTTAAGAATTCAGCGGAATTCTCTCACATTTGTTCAATTTACGTCGCTCCAATTTCAGATAGCGTATTGGGCTAAGCGGCATCTCAAAGCGCATGAAATGGCGAATAAAATGCGCTATTAAACTTCTAGGCTAGGGCGAACAGTGACCCGAGCAGATCATTTTACATTATGGTTAATAAAAGAATTCAGCGTAATTCTATCACTTTTGTTCAACTTACGTCGCTCCTATTTCAGATAGCGTATTGGGCTAAGCGGCATCTCAAAGCGCATGAAATGGCGAGTGAAATGCACTATTAGAGTTCTATGGTAGGGCGAACAGAGACCCGATTGGATCATTTTACATTAAGGTTAATATAAGAATTCACGGAAATTCTATCACATTTGTTCAATTAACGTCACTCCTATTCCAGATAGCGTATTGGGCTAAGCGGCATCTCAAAGCGCATGAAATGGCGAGTAAAATGCGCTATTGAACTTCTAGGATAAGGCAAACAGAGACCCGATTAGATCATTTTATATTACGGTTAATATAAGAATTCAGCGTAATTCTATCACATTTGTTCAAGTTACGTCGCTCCTATTTCAGATAGCGTACTGGGCTAGGCGGCATCTTAAAGCGCGTGGAATGGCGAGCAAAATGCACTACTAATCTTCTATGATAGGGCAATCAGAGACCCGATTAGATCATTTTATATTTTGATTAATATAAGATTTCAGGGAAATTCTATCACATTTGTTCAATTTACGTCGCTCCTATTTCAGATGGCGTATTGGCCTAAGCGGGATCTCAAAGCGCATGAAATGGCGAGTGAAATGCACTATTAGACTTCTATGGTAGGGCGAACAGAGACCCGAATAGATCATTTTACATTAATGTTAATACAAGGATTCACGGAAATTCTATCACATTTGTTCAATTTACGTCGCTCCAATTTCAGATAGCTATTCGGCTAAGCGGCATCTCAAAGCGCATGAAATGGCGAATAAAATGCACTATTAAACTTCTAGGCTAGGGCGCACAGAGACCCGATTAGATCATTTTACATTAAGGTTACTATAAGAATTCACGGAAATTCTATCACATTTGTTCAATTTACGTCGCTCCTATATCAGATAGCATATTGGACTAAGCGGCATCACAAAGCGCATGAAATGGCGAACAAAATGCACTAGTAAACTTCTAGGCTATGGCGAACAGAGATCAGATTAGATCATTTTATATTTTGGTTAACATAAGAATACTGCGAAATTCTATCACATTTGTTCAATTTACGTCGCTCCTATTTCAGATAGTTTATTGGGCTTAGCGGCATCTCAATGCGCATGAAGTGACGAGTGAAATGCACTATTAAACTTCTAGGGTAGGGCGAACAGAGACCCGATTAAATCATTTTACATTAAGGTTAATATAAGTATTCAACGAAATTCTATCACATTTGTTCAATTTACGTCGCTTCTATTACAGATAGCTTATTGGGCTTAGCGGCATCTCAAAGCGCATGAAATGACGAGTGAAATGCACTATTAAACTTCTAGGGTAGGGCAAACAGAGACCCGATTAGGTCATTTTATATTATGGTTAATTTAAGAATTCAGCAAAATTCTCTCACATTTGTTCAATTTACGTCGTTCCTATTTCAGATAGCGTCCTGGGCTAAGAGGCATCTAAAAGCGCATGAAATGGCGAGTATAATGCACTATTATACTTCTAGGATAAGGCAAACAGAGACCCGATTAGATCATTTTATATTACGGTTAATATAAGAATGCAGCGTGAATCTATCACATTTGTGCAAGTTACGTCGCTCCTATTTCGGATAGCGTACTGGGCTAGGCGGCATCTTAAAGCACGTGGAATGGCGAGTAAAATGCACTATTAAACTTCTATGATAGGGCAATCAGAGACCCGATTAGATCATTTTATATTATGGTTAAGATAAGATTTCAGGGAGATTCTATCACATCTGTTCAATTTACGTCGCTGCTATTTCAGATAGCGTATTCGGCTAAGCGGCATCTCAAAGCGCATGAAATGACGAGTGAAATGCACTATCAAACTTCTAGGGTAGGGCAAACAGGGACCCGATTAGATCATTTTATATTATGGTTAATTTAAGAATTCAGCGAAATTCTATCACATTTGTTCAATTTACGTCGCTCCTATTTCAGATAGCGTATTGGGCTAAGCGGCATCTCAAAGCGCATGAAATGACGAGTGAATTGCACTATTCAACTTCTAGGGTAGGGCAAACAGGGACCCGATTAGATCATTTTATATTATGGTTAATTTAAGAATTCAGCAAAATTCTATCACATTTGCTCAATTTACGTCGCTCCTATTTCAGATAGCGTCCTAGGCTAAGCGGCATCTAAAAGCGCATGAAATGGCGAATAAAATGCACTATTAAGCTTCTAGGGTTGGGCACATAGAGACCCGATTAGATCATTTTATATTATGGTTAATTTAAGAATTCAGCGAAATCCTATCACATTTGTTCATTTTATGTCGCTCCTATTTCAGATAGCGTATTGGGCTAAGCGGCATCTCAAAGCGCATGAAATGGCGAGTAAAATGCACTATTAAACTTCTAGGGCAGGGCGAACAGAGACCCGATTAAATCATTTTACATTAAGGTTAATATAAGTATTCAACGAAATTCTATCACATTTGTTCAATTTACGTCGCTTCTATTACAGATAGCTTATTGGGCTTAGAGGCATCTCAAAGCGCATGAAATGCCGAGTGAAATGCACTATTAAACTTCTAGGCTAGGGCAAACAGAGACCCGATTAGATCATTTTATATTATGGTTAATTTAAGAATTCAGCAAAATTCTATCACATTTGCTCAATTTACGTCGCTCCTATTTCAGATAGCGCACTGGGATAGGCGGCATCTTAAAGCGCGTGGAATGGCGAGTAAAATGCACTATTAAAATTCTATGATAGGGCAATCAGAGACCCGATTAGATCATTTTATATTATGGTTAATTTAAGAATTCAGCGAAATTCTATCACATTTGTTCAATTTACGTCGCTCCAATTTCAGATAGCGTATTGGGCTAAGCGGCATCTCAAAGCGCATGAAATGGCGAATAAAATGCACTATTAAACTTCTAGGATAAGGCAAACAGAGACCCGATTAGATCATTTTATATTACGGTTAATATAAGAATGCAGCGTGATTCTATCACATTTGTTCAATTTACGTCGCTCCTATTTCAGATAGCGTATTGGGCTAAGCGGCATCTCAAAGCGTGTGGAATGGCGAGTAAAATGCACTATTAACCTTCTATGATAGGGCAATCAGAGACCAGACTAGATCATTTTATACTTTGGTTAATATAAGAATTCAGCGAAATTCTATCACATTTGTTCAATTTACGTCGCTCCTATTTCAGATAGCGTATTGGGCTAGGCGGCATCTCAAAGCGCATGAAATGACGAGTGAAATGCACTATTATACTTCTAGGGTAGGGCGAACAGAGACCCGAAGAGATCATTTTACATTAACGTGAATATAAGAATGCAGCGTAATTCTGTCACATTTGTTCAACTTACGTCGCTCCTGTTTCAGATAGCGTATTGGGTTAAGCGTCATCTCAAAGCGCATGAAATGACGAGTGAAATGCACTATTAAACTTCTAGGGCAGGGCGAACAGAGACCCGATTAAATCATTTTACATTAAGGTTAATATAAGTATTCAACGAAATTCTATCACATTTGTTCAATTTACGTCGCTTCTATTACAGATAGCTTATTGGGCTTAGCGGCATCTCAAAGCGCATGAAATGACGAGTGAAATGCACTATTAAGCTTCTAGGGTTGGGCACATAGAGACCCGATTAGATCATTTTATATTATGGTTAATTTAAGAATTCAGCGAAATCCTATCACATTTGTTCATTTTACGTCGCTCCTATTTCAGATAGCGTATTGGGCTAAGCGGCATCTCAAAGCGCATGAAATGGCGAGTAAAATGCACTATTAAACTTCTAGGGCAGGGCGAACAGAGACCCGATTAAATCATTTTACATTAAGGTTAATATAAGTATTCAACGAAATTCTATCACATTTGTTCAATTTACGTCGCTTCTATTACAGATAGCTTATTGGGCTTAGCGGCATCTCAAAGCGCATGAAATGACGAGTGAAATGCACTATTAAGCTTCTAGGGTTGGGCACATAGAGACCCGATTAGATCATTTTATATTATGGTTAATTTAAGAATTCAGCGAAATCCTATCACATTTGTTCATTTTACGTCGCTCCTATTTCAGATAGCGTATTGGGCTAAGCGGCATCTCAAAGCGCATGAAATGGCGAGTAAAATGCACTATTAAACTTCTAGGGCAGGGCGAACAGAGACCCGATTAAATCATTTTACATTAAGGTTAATATAAGTATTCAACGAAATTCTATCACATTTGTTCAATTTACGTCGCTTCTATTACAGATAGCTTATTGGGCTTAGCGGCATCTCAAAGCGCATGAAATGACGAGTGAAATGCACTATTAAACTTCTAGGGTAGGGCAAACAGAGACCCGATTAGGTCATTTTATATTATGGTTAATTTAAGAATTCAGCAAAATTCTCTCACATTTGTTCAATTTACGTCGTTCCTATTTCAGATAGCGTCCTGGGCTAAGCGGCATCTAAAAGCGCATGAAATGGCGAGTATAATGCACTATTATACTTCTAGGATAAGGCAAACAGAGACCCGATTAGATCATTTTATATTACGGTTAATATAAGAATGCAGCGTGAATCTATCACATTTGTGCAAGTTACGTCGCTCCTACTTCAGATAGCGTACTGGGCTAGGCGGCATCTGAAAGCACGTGGAATGGCGAGTAAAATGCACTATTAAACTTCTATGATAGGGCAATCAGAGACCCGATTAGATCATTTTATATTATGGTTAAGATAAGATTTCAGGGAGATTCTATCACATCTGTTCAATTTACGTCGCTGCTATTTCAGATAGCGTATTCGGCTAAGCGGCATCTCAAAGCGCATGAAATGACGAGTGAAATGCACTATCAAACTTCTAGGGTAGGGCAAACAGGGACCCGATTAGATCATTTTATATTATGGTTAATTTAAGAATTCAGCGAAATTCTATCACATTTGTTCAATTTACGTCGCTCCTATTTCAGATAGCGTATTGGGCTAAGCGGCATCTCAAAGCGCATGAAATGACGAGTGAAATGCACTATTCAACTTCTAGGGTAGGGCAAACAGGGACCCGATTAGATCATTTTATATTATGGTTAATTTAAGAATTCAGCAAAATTCTATCACATTTGCTCAATTTACGTCGCTCCTATTTCAGATAGCGTACTGGGCTAGGCGGCATCTTAAAGCGCGTGGAATGGCGAGTAAAATGCACTATTAAAATTCTATGATAGGGCAATCAGAGACCCGATTAGATCATTTTATATTATGGTTAAGATAAGATTTCAGGGAGATTCTATCACATCTGTTCAATTTACGTCGCTCCTATTTCAGATAGCGTATTCGGCTAAGCGGCATCTCAAAGCGCATAAAATGGCGAATAAAATGCACTATTAAACTGCTAGGCTAGGGCGAACAGAGACCCGATTAGATCATTTTATATTTTGGTTAATATAAGAATTCTGCGAAATTCTATCACATTTGTTCAATTTACGTCGCTCCTATTTCAGATGGCTTATTGGGCTTAGCGGCATCTCAATCCGCATGAAATGTCGAGTATAATGCACTATTAAACTTCTAGGATAATGTAAACAGAGACCCGATTAGATCATTTTACATTAAGGTTAATATAAGAATTCAACGAAATTCTATCACATTTGTTCAATTTACGTCGCTTCTATTACAGATAGCATATTGGGCTTAGCGGCATCTCAAAGCGCATGAAATGACGAGTGAAATGCACTATTAAACTTCTAGGGTAGGGCAAACAGGGACCCGATTAGATCATTTTATATTATGGTTAATTTAGGAATTCAGCAAAATTCTATCACATTTGCTCAATTTACGTCGCTCCTATTTCAGACAGCGTACTGGGCTAGGCGGCATCTTAAAGCGCGTGGAATGGCGAGTAAAATGCACTATTAAAATTCTATGATAGGGCAATCAGAGACCCGATTAGATCATTTTATATTATGGTTAAGATAAGATTTCAGGGAGATTCTATCACATCTGTTCAATTTACGTCGCTCCTATTTCAGATAGCGTATTCGGCTAAGCGGCATCTCAAAGCGCATGAAATGACGAGTGAAATGCACTATCAAACTTCTAGGGTAGGGCAAACAGGGACCCGATTAGATCATTTTATATTATGGTGAATTTAAGAATTCAGCGAAATTCTATCACATTTGTTCAATTTACGTCGCTCCTATTTCAGATAGCGTATTGGGCTAAGCGGCATCTCAAAGCGCATGAAATGACGAGTGAAATGCACTATTCAACTTCTAGGGTAGGGCAAACAGGGACCCGATTAGATCATTTTATATTATGGTTAATTTAAGAATTCAGCAAAATTCTATCACATTTGCTCAATTTACGTCGCTCCTATTTCAGATAGCGTACTGGGCTAGGCGGCATCTTAAAGCGCTTGGAATGGCGAGTAAAATGCACTATTAAAATTCTATGATAGGGCAATCAGAGACCCGATTAGATCATTTTATATTATGGTTAATTTAAGAATTCAGCGGAATTCTCTCACATTTGTTCAATTTACGTCGCTCCAATTTCAGATAGCGTATTGGGCTAAGCGGCATCTCAAAGCGCATGAAATGGCGAATAAAATGCGCTATTAAACTTCTAGGGTAGGGCGAACAGAGACCCGAAGAGATCATTTTACATTAACGTGAATATAAGAATGCAGCGTAATTCTGTCACATTTGTTCAACTTACGTCGCTCCTGTTTCAGATAGCGTATTGGGTTAAGCGTCATCTCAAAGCGCATGAAATGACGAGTGAAATGCACTATTAAACTTCTAGGGCAGGGCGAACAGAGACCCGATTAAATCATTTTACATTAAGGTTAATATAAGTATTCAACGAAATTCTATCACATTTGTTCAATTTACGTCGTTCCTATTTCAGATAGCGTCCTGGGCTAAGCGGCATCTAAAAGCGCATGAAATGGCGAGTATAATGCACTATTATACTTCTAGGATAAGGCAAACAGAGACCCGATTAGATCATTTTATATTACGGTTAATATAAGAATGCAGCGTGAATCTATCACATTTGTGCAAGTTACGTCGCTCCTATATCAGATAGCGTACTGGGCTAGGCGGCATCTTAAAGCACGTGGAATGGCGAGTAAAATGCACTATTAAACTTCTATGATAGGGCAATCAGAGACCCGATTAGATCATTTTATATTTTGGTTAATATAAGAATTCAACGAAATTCTATCACATTTGTAAAATTTACGTCGCTCCTATTACAGATAGCTTATTGGGCTTAGCGGCATCTCAAAGCGCATGAAATGACGAGTGAAATGCACTATTAAACTTCTAGGGTAGGGCAAACTGAGACCCGATTAGATCACTTTATATTATGGTTAATTTAAGAATTCAGCAAAATTCTATCACATTTGCTCAATTTACGTCGCTCCTAATTCAGATAGCGTATTGGGCAAAGCGGCATCTCAAAGCGCATGAAATGACGAGTAAAATGCACTATTAAACTTCTAGGGTAGGGCAAACAGAGACCCGATTAGATCATTTTATGTGATGGTTAATTTAAGAATTCAGCAAAATTCTATCGCATTCGTACAATTTAGGTCGCTCCTATTTCAGATAGCGTATTGGGCTAAGCGGCATCTCAAAGCGCATGAAATGGCGAGTGAAATGCACTATAAGACTTCTATGGTAGGGCGAACAGAGACCAGATTAGATCATTTTACATTCTGGTTAATAAAATAATTCAGCGAAATTCTGTCACATTTGTTCAACTTTCGTCGCTCCTATTTCAGATAGCGTATTGGGCTAAGCGGCATCTCAAAGCGCATGAAATGGCGAGTAAAATGCACTATTAAACTTCTAGGATGAGGCAAACAGATACCCGATTAGATCATTTTATATTATGGTTAATTTAAGAATTCAGCAAAATTCTATCACATTTGTTCAATTTACCTCGCTCCTATTTCGGATAGCGTACTGGGCTAGGCGGCATCCTAAAGCGCGTGGAGTGGCGAGTAAAATGCACTATTAAACTTGTATGATAGGGCAATCAGAGACGCGATTAGATCATTTTATATTTTGTTTAATCCAAGATTTCAGGGAAATTCTATCACATTTGTTCAATTCGTGTCGCTCATATTTCAGATAGCGTATTGGGCTAAGCGGCATCTCAAAGCGCATGAAATGGCGAGTAAAATGCACTATTAAACTCCTAGGGTAGGGCAAACAGAGACCCGATTGGATCATTTTATATTATGGTTAATTTAAGAATTCAGCAAGATTCTATCACATTTGTTGAATTTACGTAGCTCCTATTTCAGATAGCGTACTGGGCTAGGCGGCATCTTAAAGCGCGTGGAATGGCGAGTAAAATGCACTGTTAAACTTCAATGATAGGGCAGTCAGAGACCAGATTAGATCATTTTACATTTTGTTTAATATAAGATTTCAGGGAAATCCTATCACATTTGTTCTATTTACGTCGCTCCTATTTCAGTCAGCGTATTGGGCTAACCGGCATCTCAAAGCGCATGAAATGGCGAATAAAATGGACTATTAAACTTCTAGGGTAGGGCAAACAGAGACCCGATTAGATCATTTTATATTACGGTTAATATAAGAATTCAGCGTAATTCTATCACATTTCTTCAAATTACGTCGCTCCTATTTCAGATAGCGTACTGGGCTGGCCGGTATCTCAAAGCGCATGAAATGGCGAGTAAAATGCACTATTAAACTTCTAGGGTAGGGCAAACAGAGACCCGATTAGATCATTTTATATTATGGTTAATTTAAGAATTCAGCAAGATTCTATCACATTTGTTGGATTTGCGTCGCTCCTATTTCAGATAGCGTACTGGGCTAGGCGGCATCCTAAAGCGCGTGGAGTGGCGAGTAAAATGCACTATTAATCTTCTATGATAGGGCAATCAGAGACCCGATTAGATCATTTTATATATTGGTTAATATAAGAATTCAGTGAAATTCTATCACATTTGTTCAATTTACGTCGCTCCTATTTCAGATGGCGTATTGGGCTAACCGGCATCTCAAAGCGCATGAAATGGCGAATAAAATGGACTATTAAACTTCTAGGGTAGGGCAAACAGAGACCCGATTAGATCATTTTATATTACGGTTAATATAAGAATCTAGCGTGATTCTATCACATTTGTTCAAGTTACGTCGCTCCTATTTCAGATAGCGTACTGGGCTAGGCGGCATCTTAAAGCGCGTGGAATGGCGAGTGAAATGCACTATTAAACTTCTATGATAGGGCAATCAGAGACCCGATTAGATCATTTTATGTTTTGGTTAATATAAGAATTCAACGAAATTCTATCACATTTGTAAAATTTACGTCGCTCCTATTTCAGATAGCGTACTGGGCTAGGCGGCATCTTAAAGCGCATGAAATGACGAGTGAAATGCACTATTAAACTTCTAGGGTAGGGCAAACAGAGACCCGATTAGATCATTTTATATTTTGTTTAATATAAGATTTCAGGGAAATAGTATCACATTTGTTCAATTTACGTCGCTCCAATTTCAGATAGCGTATTGGGCTAAGCGGCATCTCAAAGCGCATGAAATGGCGAATAAAATGCACTATTAAACTACTAGGCTAGGGCGAACAGAGACTCGATTAGATCATTTTATATTTTGGTTAATATAAGAATTCTGCGAAATTCTATCACATTTGTTCAACTTACGTCGCTCCTATTTCAGATAGCGTATTGGGCTAAGCGGCATCTCAAAGCGCATGAAATGGCGAGTAAAATGCACTATTAAAATTCTATGATAGGGCAATCAGAGACCCGATTAGATCATTTTATATTATGGTTAATTTAAGAATTCAGTGAAATTCTATCACATTTGTTCAATTTACGTCGCTCCAATTTCAGATAGCGTATTGGGCTAAGCGGCATCTCAAAGCGCATGAAATGGCGAATAAAATGCACTATTAAACTTCTAGGCTAGGGCGAACACAGACCCGAGCAGATCATTTTACATTATGGTTAATAAAAGAATTCAGCGTAATTCTATCACATTTGTTCAACTTACGTCGTTCCTATTGCAGATAGCGTCCTAGGCTAAGCGGCATCTAAAAGCGCATGAAATGGCGAATAAAATGCACTATTAAACTACTAGGCTAGGGCGAACAGAGACCCGATTAGATCATTTTATATTATGGTTAATATAAGATTTCAGGGAGATTCTATCACATCCGTTCAATTTACGTCGCTCGTATTTCAGACAGCGTATTCGGCTAAGCGGCATCTCAAAGCGCATAAAATGGCGAATAAAATGCACTATTAAACTACTAGGCTAGGGCGAACAGAGACTCGATTAGATAATTTTACATTATGGTTAATATAAGAATTCTGCGAAATTCTATCACATTTGTTCAATTTACGTCGCTCCTATTTCAGATAGCTTATTGGGCTTAGCGGCATCTCAATCCGCATGAAATGACGAGTATAATGCACTATTAAACTTCTAGGATAAGGCAAACAGAGACCCGATTAGATCATTTTACATTAAGGTTAATATAAGAATTCAACGAAATTCTATCACATTTGTTCAATTTACGTCGCTTCTATTACAGATAGCTTATTGGGCTTAGCGGCATCTCAAAGCGCATGAAATGACGAGTGAAATGTACTATTAAACTTCTAGGGTAGGGCAAACAGAGACCCGATTAGGTCATTTTATATTATGGTTAATTTAAGAATTCAGCAAAATTCTCTCACATTTGTTCAATTTACGTCGTTCCTAGTTCAGATAGCGTCCTGGGCTAAGCGGCATCTAAAAGCGCATGAAATGGCGAGTATAATGCACTATTATACTTCTAGGATAAGGCAAACAGAGACCCGATTAGATCATTTTATATTACGGTTAATATAAGAATGCAGCGTGATTATATCACATTTGTTCAAGTTACGTCGCTCCTATTTCAGATAGCGTACTGGGCTAGGCGGCATCTTAAAGCGCGTGGAATGGCGAGTGAAATGCACTATTAAACTTCTATGATAGGGCAATCAGAGACCCGATTAGATCATTTTATGTTTTGGTTAATATAAGAATTCAACGAAATTCTATCACATTTGTAAAATTTACGCCGCTCCTATTTCAGATACCGTACTGGGCTAGGCGGCATCTTAAAGCGCATGAAATGACGAGTGAAATGCACTATTAAACTTCTAGGGTAGGGCAAACAGAGACCCGATTAGATCATTTTATATTTTGTTTAATATAAGATTTCAGGGAAATAGTATCACATTTGTTCAATTTACGTCGCTCCAATTTCAGATAGCGTATTGGGCTAAGCGGCATCTCAAAGCGCATGAAATGGCGAGTGAAATGCACCATTAGACTTCTATGGTAGGGCGAACAGAGGCCCGATTGGATCATTTTACATTAAGGTTAATATAAGAATTCACGGGAATTCTATCACATTTGTTCAATTTACGTCGCTCCTATTCCAGAAAGCGTATTGGGCTAAGCGGCATCTCAAAGCGCATGAAATGGCGAGTAAAATGCGCTATTAAACTTCTAGGATAAGGCAAACAGAGACCCGATTAGATCATTTTATATTACGGTTAATATAAGAATTCAGCGTAATTCTATCACATTTGTTCAAGTTACGTCGCTCCTATTTCAGATAGCGTACTGGGCTAGGCGGCATCTTAAAGCGCGTGGAATGGCGAGTAAAATGCACTACTAATCTTCTATGATAGGGCAATCAAAGACCCGATTAGATCATTTTATATTTTGATTAATATAAGATTTCAGGGGAAATTCTATCACATTTGTTCAATTTACGTCGCTCCTACTTCAGATGGCGTATTGGGCTAAGCGGGATCTCAAAGCGCATGAAATGGCGAGTGAAATGCACCATTAGACTTCTATGGTAGGGCGAACAGAGACCCGATTAGATCATTTTACATTAATGTTAATACAAGGATTCACGGAAATTCTATCACATTTGTTCAATTTACGTCGCTCCTATTTCAGATAGCGTATTCGGCTAAGCGGCATCTCAAAGCGCATGAAGTGGCGAATAAAATGCACTATTAAACTTCTAGGCTAGGGCGAACAGAGACCCGATCAGATCATTTTACATTATGGTTAATAAAAGAATTCAGCGAAATTCTATCACATTTGTTCAACCGACGTCGCTCCTATTTCTGATAGCGTATTGGGCTAAGCGGCATCTCAAAGCGCATGAAATGGCGAGTGAAATGCACTATTAGACTTCTATGGTAGGGCGACCAGAGACCCGATTAGATGATTTTACATTAAGGTTAATATAAGAATTCACGGAAATTCTATCACATTTGTTCAATTTACGTCGCTCCTATTTCAGATAGCGTATTAGGCTATGCGGCATCTCAAAGCGCATGAAATGGCGAATAAGATTCACTATTAAACTTCTAGGGTATGGCAAACAGAGACACGATTAGATCATTTTATATTACGATTAATATAAGAATTCAGCGTAATACTATCACATTTGTTCATCTTACGTCGCTCCTATTTCAGATAGCGTACTGGACTAGGCGGCATCTTAAATCGCGTGGAAGGGCGAGTAAAATGCACTACTAAACTTCTATGATAGAGCAATCAGAGACCCGATTAGATCATTTTATATTTTGTTTAATATAAGATTTCAGGGAAATCCTATCACATTTGTTCTATTTACGTCGCTCCTATTTCAGTCAGCGTATTGGGCTAACCGGCATCTCAAAGCGCATGAAATGGCGAATAAAATGGACTATTAAACTTCTAGGGTAGGGCAAACAGAGACCCGATTAGATCATTTTATATTACGGTTAATATAAGAATGCAGCGTGATTCTATCACATTTGTTCAAGTTACGTCGCTCCAATTTCAGATAGCGTACTGAGCTAGGCGGCATCTTAAAGCGCGTGGAATGGCGAGTGAAATGCACTATTAAACTTCTATGATAGGGCAATCAGAGACCCGATTAGATCATTTTATGTTTTGGTTAATATAAGAATTCAACGAAATTCTATCACATTTGTAAAATTTACGTCGCTCCTATTTCAGATAGCGTACTGGGCTAGGCGGCATCTTAAAGCGCATGAAATGACGAGTGAAATGCACTATTAAACTTCTAGGGTAGGGCAAACAGAGACCCGATTAGATCATTTTATATTTTGTTTAATATAAGATTTCAGGGAAATAGTATCACATTTGTTCAATTTACGTCGCTCCTACTTCAGATGGCGTATTGGGCTAAGCGGGATCTCAAAGCGCATGAAATGGCAAGTGAAATGCACCATTAGACTTCTATGGTAGGGCGAACAGAGACCCGATTAGATCATTTTACATTAATGTTAATACAAGGATTCACGGAAATTCTATCACATTTGTTCAATTTACGTCGCTCCTATTTCAGATAGCGTACTGGGCTAGGCGGCATCTTAAAGCGCGTGGAATGGCGAGTAAAATGCACTACTAATCTTCTATGATAGGGCAATCAGAGACCCGATTAGATCATTTTATATTATGGTTAATTTAAGAATTCAACAAAATTCTATCACATTTGTTCAACTTACGTCGCTCCTATTTCAGATAGCGTACTGGGCTAGCCGGCATCTTAAAGCGCGTGGAATGGCGAGTAAAATGCAGTACTAAACTTCTATGATGGAGCAATCAGAGACGCGATTAGATCATTTTATATTTTGTTTAATATAAAATTTCAGGGAAATTCTATCACATTTGTTCAATTTACGTCGCTCCTATTTCAGATAGCGTATTGGGCTAAGCGGCATCACAAAGCGCATGAAATGGCGAACAAAATGCACTATTAAACTTCTAGGATAGGGCGAACAGAGACCAGATTAGATCATTTTATACTTTGGTTAACATAAGGATTCTGCGAAATTTTATCACATTTGTTCAATTTACGTCGCTCCTATTTCAGATAGCTTATTGGGCTAAGCGGCATCTGAAGGCGCATGAAGTGACGAGTAAAATGCACTATTAAACTTCTAGGGTAGGGCAAACAGAGACCCGATTAGATCATTTTATGTTATGGTTAATTTAAGATGTCAGCAAAATTCTATCACATTTGTTCAATTTACGTCGCTTCTATTTCAGACAGCGTACTGGGCTAGGCGGCATCTTAAAGCGCGTGGAATGGCGAGTAAAATGCACTATTAACCTTCTATGATAGGGCAATCGGAGACCAGATTAGATCATTTTATACTTTGGTTAATATAAGAACTCAGCGAAATTCTATCACATTTGTTCAATTTACGTCGCTCCTATTTCAGATAGCGTATTGGGCTAGGCGGCATCTCAAAGCGCATGAAATGACGAGTGAAATGCACTATTATACTTCTAGGGTAGCGCGAACAGAGACCCGAAGAGATCATTTTACATTAAGGTGAATATAAGAATGCAGCGTAACTCTGTCACATTTTTTCAACTTACGTCGCTCCTATTTCAGATAGCGTATTGGGTTAAGCGTCATCTCAAAGCGCAAGAAATGACGAGTGAAATGCACTATTAAACTTCTAGGGTAGGGCGAACAGAGACCCGATTAGATCATTTTGCATTAAGGTTAATATAAGTATTCAGCGAGATTCTATCACACTTGTTCAATTTACGTCGCTTCTATTTCAGACAGCGTACTGGGCTAGGCGGCATCTTAAAGCGCGTGGAATGGCGAGTAAAATGCACTATTAACCTTCAGTGATAGGGCAATCAGAGACCAGATTAGATCATTTTATACTTTGGTTAATATAAGAATTCAGCGAAATTCTATCACATTTGTTCAATTTACGTCGCTCCTATTTCAGATAGCGTATTGGGCTAAGCGGCATCACGAAGCGCATGAAATGGCGAACAAAATGCACTATTAAACTTCTAGGCTACGGCGAACAGAGACCAGATTAGATCATTTTATACTTTGGTTAACATAAGGATTCTGCGAAATTTTATCACATTTGTTCAATTTACGTCGCTCCTATTTCAGATAGCTTATTGGGCTAAGCGGCATCTGAAGGCACATGAAGTGACGAATAAAACGCACTATTAAACTTCTAGGGTAGGGCCAACAGAGACCCGATTAGATCATTTTATATTATGGTTAATTTAAGATGTCAGCAAAATTCTATCACATTTGTTCAATTTACGTCGCTCCTGTTTCAGATAGCGTGCTGGGCCATGCGGCATCTTAAAGCGCGTGGAATGGCGAGTAAAATGCACTATTAAACTTCTATGATAGGGCAATCAGAGACCATACTAGATCATTTTATACTTTGGTTAATATAAGAATTCAGCGAAACTCTATCACATTTGTTCAATTTACGTCGCTCCTATTTCAGATAGCGTATTGGGCTAGGCGGCATCTCAAAGCGCATGAAATGACGAGTGAAATGCACTATTATACTTGTAGGGTAGGGCGAACAGAGACCCGAAGAGATCATTTTACATTAAGGTGAATATAAGAATGCAGCGTAATTCTGTCACATTTGTTCAACTTACGTCGCTCCTATTTCAGATAGCGTACTGGGCTAGGCGGCATCTTAAAGCGCGTGGAATGGCGAGTAAAATGCACTACTAATCTTCTATGATAGGGCAATCAGAGACCCGATTAGATCATTTTATATTTTGATGAATATAAGATTTCAGGGAAATTCTATCACATTTGTTCAATTTACGTCGCTCCTATTTCACATAGCGTATTGGGCTAAGCGGGATCTCAAAGCGCATGAAATGGCGACTAAAATGCACTATTAAACTTCTAGGCTAGGGCGAACACAGACCCGATTAGATCATTTCACATTAAGGTTAATATAAGAATTCACGGAAATTCTATCACATTTGTTCAATTTACGTCGCTCCTATTTCAGATAGCGTATTAGGCTATGCGGCATCTCAAAGCGCATGAAATGGCGAATAAAATTCACTATTAAACTTCTAGGGTAGGGCAAACAGAGACCCGATTAGATCATTTTATATTACGATTAATATAAGAATTCAGCGTAATTCTATCACATTTGTTCATCTTACGTCGCTCCTATTTCAGATAGCGTACTGGGCTAGGCGGCATTTTAAAGCGCGTGGAAGGGCGAGTAAAATGCACTACTAAACTTCTATGATTGAGCAATCAGAGACCCGATTAGATCATTTTATATTTTGTTTAATATAAGATTTCAGGGAAATTCTATCACATTTGTTCAATTTACGTCGCTCCTATTTGAGATAGCGTATTGGGCTAAGCGGCCTCACAAAGCGCATGAAATGGCGAACAAAATGCACTATTAAACTTCTAGGCTATGGCGAACAGAGACCAGATTAGATCATTTTATATTTTGGTTAACATAAGAATTCTGCGAAATTCTATCACATTTGTTCAATTTACGTCGCTCCTATTTCCGATAGCTTATTGGGCTTAGTGGCATCGCAAAGCGCATAAAGTGACGAGTGAAATGCACTATTAAACTTCTAGGGTAGGGCAAACAGAGACCCGATTAGCTCATTTTATATTAGGGTTAATTTAAGAATTCAGTGAAATTCTATCACATTTGTTCAATTTACGTCGTTCCTATTTCAGATAGCGTCCTAGGCTAAGCGGCATCTAAAAGCGTATGAAATGGCGAATAAAATGCACTATTAAACTTCTAGGCTAGGGCGAACAGAGACCCGATTAGATCATTTTATATTATGGTTAATATAAGATTTCAGGGAGATTCTATCACATCTGTTCAATTTACGTCGCTCCTATTTCAGATAGCGTATTCGGCTAAGCGGCATCTCAAAGCGCATAAAATGGCGAATAAAATGCACTATTAAACTACTAGGCTAGGGCGAACAGAGACCCGATTAGATCATTTTATATTTTGGTTAATATAAGAATTCTGCGAAATTCTATCACATTTGTTCAATTTACGTCGCTCCTATTTCAGGTAGCTTATCGGGCTTAGCGGCATCTCAATCCGCATGAAATGACGAGTATAATGCACTATTAAACTGCTAGGATAAGGCAAACAGAGACCCGATTAGATCATTTTACATTAAGGTTAATATAAGAATTCGACGAAATTCTATCACATTTGTTCAATTTACGTCGCTCCTATTTCAGATAGCGTATTGGGCTAAGCGGCATCTCAAAGCGCATGAACTGGCGAGTAAAATGCGCTGTTAAACTTCTAGGGTAGGTCAAACGGAGAACTTATTAGATCATTTTATATTATGGTTAATTTAAGAATTCAGCCAAATTCTATCACATTTGTTCAATTTACGTCGCTCCTATTTCAGATAGCGTACTGGGCTAGGCGGCATCTTAAAGCGCGTGGAATGGCGAGTGAAATGCACTATTAAACTTCTATGATAGGGCAATCAGAGACCCGATCAGATCATTGTATATTTTGTTTAATATAAGATTTCAGGGAAATTCTATCACATTTGTTCAATTTACGTCGCTCCTATTTCAGATAGCGTATTGGGCTAAGCGGCATCACGAAGCGCATGAAATGGCGAACAAAATGCACTATTAAACTTCTAGGCTACGGCGAACAGAGACCAGATTAGATCATTTTATACTTTGGTTAACATAAGGATTCTGCGAAATTTTATCACATTTGTACAATTTACGTCGCTCCTATTTCAGATAGCTTATTGGGCTAAGCGGCATCTGAAGGCACATGAAGTGACGAGTAAAATGCACTATTAAACTTCTAGGGTAGGGCAAACAGAGACCCGATTAGATAATTTTATATTATGGTTAATTTAAGAATTCAGCAAAATTCTATCACATTTGCTCAATTTACGTCGCTCCTATTTCAGATAGCGTACTGGGCTAGGCGGCACCTTAAAGCGCGTGGAAGGGCGAGTAAAATGCACTACTAAACTTCTATGATAGAGCAATCAGAGACCCGATTAGATCATTTTATATTTTGTTTAATATAAGATTTCAGGGAAATTCTATCACATTTGTTCAATTTACGTCGCTCCTATTTCAGATAGCGTATTGGGCTATGCGGCATCTCAAAGCGCATGAAATGGCGAACAAAATGCACTATTAAACTTCTTGGGTAGGGCGAACAGAGACCCGATTAGATCATTTTACATTAAGGTTAATATAAGTACTCAGCGAGATTCTATCACACTTGTTCAATTTACGTCGCTTCTATTTCAGACAGCGTACTGGGCTAGGCAGCATCTTAAAGCGCGTGGAATGGCGAGTAAAATGCACTGTTAACCTTCTATGATAGGGCAATCAGAGACCAGATTAGATCATTTTATACTTTGGTTAATATAAGAATTCAGCGAAATTCTATCACATTTGTTCAATTTACGTCGCTCCTATTTCAGATTGCGTATTGGGCTAAGCGGCATCTCAAAGCGCATGAAATGACGAGTGAAATGCACTATCAAACTTCTAGGGTAGGGCAAACAGAGACCCGATTAGATCATTTTATATTATGGTTAATTTAAGAATTCAGTGAAATTCTATCACATTTGTTCAATTTACGTCGTTCCTATTTCAGATAGCGTCCTAGGCTGAGCGGCATCTAAAAGCGTATGAAATGGCGAATAAAATGCACTATTAAACTTCTAGGCTAGGGCGAACAGAGACCCGATTAGATCATTTTATATTATGGTTAATATAAGATTTCAGGGAGATTCTATCACATCTGTTCAATTTACGTCGCTCCTATTTCAGATAGCGTATTCGGCTAAGCGGCATCTCAAAGCGCATAAAATGGCGAATAAAATGCACTATTAAACTACTAGGCTAGGGCGAACAGAGACCCGATTAGATCATTTTATATTTTGGTTAATATAAGAATTCTGCGAAATTCTATCACATTTGTTCAATTTACGTCGCTCCTATTTCAGATAGCTTATTGGGCTTAGCGGCATCTCAATCCGCATGAAATGACGAGTATAATGCACTATTAAACTGCTAGGATAAGGCAAACAGAGACCCGATTAGATCATTTTACATTAAGGTTAATATAAGAATTCAACGAAAATCTATCACATTTGTTCAATTTACGTCGCTCCTATTTCAGATAGCGTATTGGGCTAAGCGGCATCTCAAAGCGCATGAACTGGCGAGTAAAATGCGCTGTTAAACTTCTAGGGTAGGGCAAACGGAGAACCGATTAGATCATTTTATATTATGGTTAATTTAAGAATTCAGCCAAATTCTATCACATTTGTTCAATTTACGTCGCTCCTATTTCAGATAGCGTATTGGGCTAAGCGGCATCACGAAGCGCATGAAATGGCGAACAAAATGCACTATTAAACTTCTAGGCTAGGGCGAACAGAGACCAGATTATATCATTTTATACTTTGGTTAACATAAGGATTCTGCGAAACTTTATCACATTTGTTCAATTTACGTCGCTCCTATTTCAGATAGCGTATTGGGTTAAGCGTCATCTCAAAGCGCATGAAATGACGGGTGAAATGCACTATTAAACTTCTAGGGTAGGGCGAACAGAGACCCGATTACATCATTTTACATTAAGGTTAATATAAGTATTCAGCGAGATTCTATCACACTTGTGCAATTTACGTAGCTTCTATTTCAGACAGCGTACTGGGCTAGGCGGCATCTTAAAGCGCGTGGAATGGCGAGTAAAATGCACTATTAACCTTCTATGATAGGGCAATCAGAGACCAGATTAGATCATTTTATACTTTGGTTAATATAAGAATTCAGCGAAATTCTATCACATTTGTTCAATTTACGTGGCTCCTATTTCAGATAGCGTATTGGGCTAGGCGGCATCTTAAAGCGCGTGGAATGGCGAGTAATATGCACCACTAAACTTCTATGATAGGGCAATCAGAGACCCGATTAGATCATTTTATATTTTGGTTAATATAAGAATTCAGCGAAATTCTATCACATTTGTTCAATTTACGTCGCTCCTATTACAGATAACTTATTGTGCTTAGCGGCATGTCAAAGCGCATGAAGTGGCGAGTGAAATGCACTATTAAACTTCTAGGGTAGTGCAAACAGAGACCCGATTAGATCATTTTACATTATGGTTAATGTAAGAATTCAGCGTAATTCTATCACATTTGTTCAACTTACGTCGCTCCTATTTCAGATAGCCTACTGGGCTAGGCGGCATCTTAAAGCGCGTGGAAGGGCGAGTAAAATGCACTACTAAACTTCTATGATAGAGCAATCAGAGACCCGATTAGATCATTTTATATTTTGTTTAATATAAGATTTCAGGGAAATTCTATGACATTTGTTCAATTTACGTCGCTCCTATTTCAGATAGCGTATTGGGCTAAGTGGCATCACAAAGCGCATGAAATGGCGAACAAAATGCACTATTAAACTTCTAGGGTAGGGCGAACAGAGACCCGATTAGATCATTTTACATTAAGGTTAATATAAGTATTCAGCGAGATTCTATCACACTTGTTCAATTTACGTCGCTTCTATTTCAGACAGCGTACTGGGCTAGGCAGCATCTTAAAGCGCGTGGAATGGCGAGTAAAATGCACTGTTAACCTTCTATGATAGGGCAATCAGAGACCAGATTAGATCATTTTATACTTTGGTTAATATAAGAATTCAGCGAAATTCTATCACATTTGTTCAATTTACGTCGCTCCTATTTCAGATAGCGTATTGGGTTAAGCGTCATCTCAAAGCGCATGAAATGACGGGTGAAATGCACTATCAAACTTCTAGGGTAGGGCAAACAGGGACCCGATTAGATCATTTTATATTATGGTTAATATAAGTATTCAGCGAGATTCTATCACACTTGTGCAATTTACGTAGCTTCTATTTCAGACAGCGTACTGGGCTAGGCGGCATCTTAAAGCGCGTGGAATGGCGAGTAAAATGCACTATTAACCTTCTATGATAGGGCAATCAGAGACCAGATTAGATCATTTTATACTTTGGTTAATATAAGAATTCAGCGAAATTCTATCACATTTGTTCAATTTACGTCGCTCCTATTTCAGATAGCGTATTGGGCTAAGCGGCATCTCAAAGCGCATGAAATGACGAGTGAAATGCACTATCAAACTTCTAGGGTAGGGCCAACAGAGACCCGATTAGATCATTTTATATTATGGTTAATTTAAGATGTCAGCAAAATTCTATCACATTTGTTCAATTTACGTCGCTCCTGTTCAGATAGCGTGCTGGGCCATGCGGCATCTTAAATCGCGTGGAATGGCGAGTAAAATGCACTATTAAACTTCTATGATAGGGCAATCAGAGACCAGACTAGATCATTTTATACTTTGGTTAATATAAGAATTCAGCGAAATTCTATCACATTTGTTCAATTTACGTCGCTCCTATTTCAGATAGCGTATTGGGCTAGGCGGCATCTCCAAGCGCATGAAATGACGAGTGAAATGCACTATTATATTTCTAGGGTAGGGCGAACAGAGACCCGAAGAGATCATTTTACATTAAGGTGAATATAAGAATGCAGCGTAATTCTGTCCCATTTGTTCAACTTACGTCGCTCCTATTTCAGATAGCGTATTGGGTTAAGCGTCATCTCAAAGCGCATGAAATGACGGGTGAAATGCACTATTAAACTTCTAGGGTGGGGCGAACAGAGACCCGATTACATCATTTTACATTAAGGTTACTATAAGTATTCAGCGAGATTCTATCACACTTGTGCAATTTACGTCGCTTCTATTTCAGACAGCGTACTGGGCTAGGCGGCATCTTAAAGCGCGTGGAATGGCGAGTAAAATGCACTATTAACCTTCTATGATAGGGCAATCAGAGACCAGATTAGATCATTTTATACTTTGGTTAATATAAGAATTCAGCGAAATTCTATTACATTTGTTCAATTTACGTGGCTCCTATTTCAGATAGCGTATTGGGCTAGGCGGCATCTTAAAGCGCGTGGAATGGCGAGTAATATGCACCACTAAACTTCTATGATAGGGCAATCAGAGACCCGATTAGATCATTTTATATTTTGGTTAATATAAGAATTCAGCGAAATTCTATCACATTTGTTCAATTTACGTCGCTCCTATTACAGATAACTTATTTTGCTTAGCGGCATGTCAAAGCGCATGAAGTGGCGAGTGAAATGCACTTTTAAACTTCTAGGGTAGTGCAAACAGAGACCCGATTAGATCATTTTACATTATGGTTAATGTAAGAATTCAGCGTAATTCTATCACATTTGTTCAACTTACGTCGCTCCTATTTCAGATAGCCTACTGGGCTCGGCGGCATCTTAAAGCGCGTGGGAGGGCGAGTAAAATGCACTACTAAACTTCTATGATAGAGCAATCAGAGACCCGATTAGATCATTTTATATTTTGTTTAATATAAGATTTCAGGGAAATTCTATGACATTTGTTCAATTTACGTCGCTCCTATTTCAGATAGCGTATTGGGCTAAGTGGCATCACAAAGCGCATGAAATGGCGAACAAAATGCACTAGTAAACTTCTAGGCTATGGCGAACAGAGATCAGATTAGATCATTTTATATTTTGGTTAACATAAGAATACTGCGAAATTCTATCACATTTGTTCAATTTACGTCGCTCCTATTTCAGATAGTTTATTGGGCTTAGCGGCATCTCAAAGCGCATGAAGTGACGAGTGAAATGCACTATTAAACTTCTAGGGTAGGGCGAACAGAGACCCGATTAGATCATTTTATATTACGGTTAATATAAGAATGCAGCGTGATTCTATCACATTTGTTCAAGTTACGTCGCTCCTATTTCAGATAGCGTACTGGGCTAGGCGGCATCTTAAAGCGCGTGGAATGGCGAGTAAAATGCACTATTAAACTTCTATGATAGGGCAATCAGAGACCCGATTAGATCATTTTATATTTTGAGTAATATAAGAATTCAACGAAATTCTATTACATTTGTAAAATTTACGTCGCTCCTATTACAGATAGCTTATTGGGCTTAGCGGCATCTCAAAGCACATGCAATGGCGAGTAAAATGCACTATTAAACTTCTACGGTAGGGCAAACAGAGACCCGATTAGATCATTTTATATTATGGTTAATTTAAGAATTCAGTGAAATTCTATCACATTTGTTCAATTTACGTCGTTCCTATTTCAGATAGCGTCCTAGGCTAAGCGGCATCTAAAAGCGTATGAAATGGCGAATAAAATGCACTATTAAACTTCTATGATAGGGCAATCAGAGACCCGATTAGATCATTTTATATTATGGTTAATATAAGATTTCAGGGAGATTCTATCACATCTGTTCAATTTACGTCGCTCCTATTTCAGATAGCGTATTCGGCTAAGCGGCATCTCAAAGCGCATAAAATGGCGAATAAAATGCACTATTAAACTACTAGGCTAGGGCGAACAGAGACCCGATTAGATCATTTTATATTTTGGTTAATATAAGAATTCTGCGAAATTCTATCACATTTGTTCAATTTACGTCGCTCCTATTTCAGATAGCTTATTGGGCTTAGCGGCATCTCAATCCGCATGAAATGACGAGTATAATGCACTATTAAACTGCTAGGATAAGGCAAACAGAGACCCGATTAGATCATTTTACATTAAGGTTAATATAAGAATTCAACGAAAATCTATCACATTTGTTCAATTTACGTCGCTCCTATTTCAGATAGCGTATTGGGCTAAGCGGCATCTCAAAGCGCATGAACTGGCGAGTAAAATGCGCTGTTAAACTTCTAGGGTAGGGCAAACGGAGAACCGATTAGATCATTTTATATTATGGTTAATTTAAGAATTCAGCCAAATTCTATCACATTTGTTCAATTTACGTCGCTCCTATTTCAGATAGCGTATTGGGCTAAGCGGCATCACGAAGCGCATGAAATGGCGAACAAAATGCACTATTAAACTTCTAGGCTAGGGCGAACAGAGACCAGATTATATCATTTTATACTTTGGTTAACATAAGGATTCTGCGAAACTTTATCACATTTGTTCAATTTACGTCGCTCCTATTTCAGATAGCGTATTGGGTTAAGCGTCATCTCAAAGCGCATGAAATGACGGGTGAAATGCACTATTAAACTTCTAGGGTAGGGCGAACAGAGACCCGATTACATCATTTTACATTAAGGTTAATATAAGTATTCAGCGAGATTCTATCACACTTGTGCAATTTACGTAGCTTCTATTTCAGACAGCGTACTGGGCTAGGCGGCATCTTAAAGCGCGTGGAATGGCGAGTAAAATGCACTATTAACCTTCTATGATAGGGCAATCAGAGACCAGATTAGATCATTTTATACTTTGGTTAATATAAGAATTCAGCGAAATTCTATCACATTTGTTCAATTTACGTGGCTCCTATTTCAGATAGCGTATTGGGCTAGGCGGCATCTTAAAGCGCGTGGAATGGCGAGTAATATGCACCACTAAACTTCTATGATAGGGCAATCAGAGACCCGATTAGATCATTTTATATTTTGGTTAATATAAGAATTCAGCGAAATTCTATCACATTTGTTCAATTTACGTCGCTCCTATTACAGATAACTTATTGTGCTTAGCGGCATGTCAAAGCGCATGAAGTGGCGAGTGAAATGCACTATTAAACTTCTAGGGTAGTGCAAACAGAGACCCGATTAGATCATTTTACATTATGGTTAATGTAAGAATTCAGCGTAATTCTATCACATTTGTTCAACTTACGTCGCTCCTATTTCAGATAGCCTACTGGGCTAGGCGGCATCTTAAAGCGCGTGGAAGGGCGAGTAAAATGCACTACTAAACTTCTATGATAGAGCAATCAGAGACCCGATTAGATCATTTTATATTTTGTTTAATATAAGATTTCAGGGAAATTCTATGACATTTGTTCAATTTACGTCGCTCCTATTTCAGATAGCGTATTGGGCTAAGTGGCATCACAAAGCGCATGAAATGGCGAACAAAATGCACTATTAAACTTCTAGGGTAGGGCGAACAGAGACCCGATTAGATCATTTTACATTAAGGTTAATATAAGTATTCAGCGAGATTCTATCACACTTGTTCAATTTACGTCGCTTCTATTTCAGACAGCGTACTGGGCTAGGCAGCATCTTAAAGCGCGTGGAATGGCGAGTAAAATGCACTGTTAACCTTCTATGATAGGGCAATCAGAGACCAGATTAGATCATTTTATACTTTGGTTAATATAAGAATTCAGCGAAATTCTATCACATTTGTTCAATTTACGTCGCTCCTATTTCAGATAGCGTATTGGGTTAAGCGTCATCTCAAAGCGCATGAAATGACGGGTGAAATGCACTATCAAACTTCTAGGGTGGGGCAAACAGGGACCCGATTAGATCATTTTATATTATGGTTAATATAAGTATTCAGCGAGATTCTATCACACTTGTGCAATTTACGTAGCTTCTATTTCAGACAGCGTACTGGGCTAGGCGGCATCTTAAAGCGCGTGGAATGGCGAGTAAAATGCACTATTAACCTTCTATGATAGGGCAATCAGAGACCAGATTAGATCATTTTATACTTTGGTTAATATAAGAATTCAGCGAAATTCTATCACATTTGTTCAATTTACGTCGCTCCTATTTCAGATAGCGTATTGGGCTAAGCGGCATCTCAAAGCGCATGAAATGACGAGTGAAATGCACTATCAAACTTCTAGGGTAGGGCCAACAGAGACCCGATTAGATCATTTTATATTATGGTTAATTTAAGATGTCAGCAAAATTCTATCACATTTGTTCAATTTACGTCGCTCCTGTTCAGATAGCGTGCTGGGCCATGCGGCATCTTAAATCGCGTGGAATGGCGAGTAAAATGCACTATTAAACTTCTATGATAGGGCAATCAGAGACCAGACTAGATCATTTTATACTTTGGTTAATATAAGAATTCAGCGAAATTCTATCACATTTGTTCAATTTACGTCGCTCCTATTTCAGATAGCGTATTGGGCTAGGCGGCATCTCCAAGCGCATGAAATGACGAGTGAAATGCACTATTATATTTCTAGGGTAGGGCGAACAGAGACCCGAAGAGATCATTTTACATTAAGGTGAATATAAGAATGCAGCGTAATTCTGTCCCATTTGTTCAACTTACGTCGCTCCTATTTCAGATAGCGTATTGGGTTAAGCGTCATCTCAAAGCGCATGAAATGACGGGTGAAATGCACTATTAAACTTCTAGGGTGGGGCGAACAGAGACCCGATTACATCATTTTACATTAAGGTTACTATAAGTATTCAGCGAGATTCTATCACACTTGTGCAATTTACGTCGCTTCTATTTCAGACAGCGTACTGGGCTAGGCGGCATCTTAAAGCGCGTGGAATGGCGAGTAAAATGCACTATTAACCTTCTATGATAGGGCAATCAGAGACCAGATTAGATCATTTTATACTTTGGTTAATATAAGAATTCAGCGAAATTCTATCACATTTGTTCAATTTACGTGGCTCCTATTTCAGATAGCGTATTGGGCTAGGCGGCATCTTAAAGCGCGTGGAATGGCGAGTAATATGCACCACTAAACTTCTATGATAGGGCAATCAGAGACCCGATTAGATCATTTTATATTTTGGTTAATATAAGAATTCAGCGAAATTCTATCACATTTGTTCAATTTACGTCGCTCCTATTACAGATAACTTATTTTGCTTAGCGGCATGTCAAAGCGCATGAAGTGGCGAGTGAAATGCACTTTTAAACTTCTAGGGTAGTGCAAACAGAGACCCGATTAGATCATTTTACATTATGGTTAATGTAAGAATTCAGCGTAATTCTATCACATTTGTTCAACTTACGTCGCTCCTATTTCAGATAGCCTACTGGGCTCGGCGGCATCTTAAAGCGCGTGGGAGGGCGAGTAAAATGCACTACTAAACTTCTATGATAGAGCAATCAGAGACCCGATTAGATCATTTTATATTTTGTTTAATATAAGATTTCAGGGAAATTCTATGACATTTGTTCAATTTACGTCGCTCCTATTTCAGATAGCGTATTGGGCTAAGTGGCATCACAAAGCGCATGAAATGGCGAACAAAATGCACTAGTAAACTTCTAGGCTATGGCGAACAGAGATCAGATTAGATCATTTTATATTTTGGTTAACATAAGAATACTGCGAAATTCTATCACATTTGTTCAATTTACGTCGCTCCTATTTCAGATAGTTTATTGGGCTTAGCGGCATCTCAAAGCGCATGAAGTGACGAGTGAAATGCACTATTAAACTTCTAGGGTAGGGCGAACAGAGACCCGATTAGATCATTTTATATTACGGTTAATATAAGAATGCAGCGTGATTCTATCACATTTGTTCAAGTTACGTCGCTCCTATTTCAGATAGCGTACTGGGCTAGGCGGCATCTTAAAGCGCGTGGAATGGCGAGTAAAATGCACTATTAAACTTCTATGATAGGGCAATCAGAGACCCGATTAGATCATTTTATACTTTGGTTAACATAAGGATTCTGCGAAACTTTATCACATTTGTTCAATTTACGTCGCTCCTATTTCAGATAGCGTATTGGGTTAAGCGTCATCTCAAAGCGCATGAAATGACGGGTGAAATGCACTATTAAACTTCTAGGGTAGGGCGAACAGAGACCCGATTACATCATTTTACATTAAGGTTAATATAAGTATTCAGCGAGATTCTATCACACTTGTGCAATTTACGTAGCTTCTATTTCAGACAGCGTACTGGGCTAGGCGGCATCTTAAAGCGCGTGGAATGGCGAGTAAAATGCACTATTAACCTTCTATGATAGGGCAATCAGAGACCAGATTAGATCATTTTATACTTTGGTTAATATAAGAATTCAGCGAAATTCTATCACATTTGTTCAATTTACGTGGCTCCTATTTCAGATAGCGTATTGGGCTAGGCGGCATCTTAAAGCGCGTGGAATGGCGAGTAATATGCACCACTAAACTTCTATGATAGGGCAATCAGAGACCCGATTAGATCATTTTATATTTTGGTTAATATAAGAATTCAGCGAAATTCTATCACATTTGTTCAATTTACGTCGCTCCTATTACAGATAACTTATTGTGCTTAGCGGCATGTCAAAGCGCATGAAGTGGCGAGTGAAATGCACTATTAAACTTCTAGGGTAGTGCAAACAGAGACCCGATTAGATCATTTTACATTATGGTTAATGTAAGAATTCAGCGTAATTCTATCACATTTGTTCAACTTACGTCGCTCCTATTTCAGATAGCCTACTGGGCTAGGCGGCATCTTAAAGCGCGTGGAAGGGCGAGTAAAATGCACTACTAAACTTCTATGATAGAGCAATCAGAGACCCGATTAGATCATTTTATATTTTGTTTAATATAAGATTTCAGGGAAATTCTATGACATTTGTTCAATTTACGTCGCTCCTATTTCAGATAGCGTATTGGGCTAAGTGGCATCACAAAGCGCATGAAATGGCGAACAAAATGCACTATTAAACTTCTAGGGTAGGGCGAACAGAGACCCGATTAGATCATTTTACATTAAGGTTAATATAAGTATTCAGCGAGATTCTATCACACTTGTTCAATTTACGTCGCTTCTATTTCAGACAGCGTACTGGGCTAGGCAGCATCTTAAAGCGCGTGGAATGGCGAGTAAAATGCACTGTTAACCTTCTATGATAGGGCAATCAGAGACCAGATTAGATCATTTTATACTTTGGTTAATATAAGAATTCAGCGAAATTCTATCACATTTGTTCAATTTACGTCGCTCCTATTTCAGATAGCGTATTGGGTTAAGCGTCATCTCAAAGCGCATGAAATGACGGGTGAAATGCACTATCAAACTTCTAGGGTAGGGCAAACAGGGACCCGATTAGATCATTTTATATTATGGTTAATATAAGTATTCAGCGAGATTCTATCACACTTGTGCAATTTACGTAGCTTCTATTTCAGACAGCGTACTGGGCTAGGCGGCATCTTAAAGCGCGTGGAATGGCGAGTAAAATGCACTATTAACCTTCTATGATAGGGCAATCAGAGACCAGATTAGATCATTTTATACTTTGGTTAATATAAGAATTCAGCGAAATTCTATCACATTTGTTCAATTTACGTCGCTCCTATTTCAGATAGCGTATTGGGCTAAGCGGCATCTCAAAGCGCATGAAATGACGAGTGAAATGCACTATCAAACTTCTAGGGTAGGGCCAACAGAGACCCGATTAGATCATTTTATATTATGGTTAATTTAAGATGTCAGCAAAATTCTATCACATTTGTTCAATTTACGTCGCTCCTGTTCAGATAGCGTGCTGGGCCATGCGGCATCTTAAATCGCGTGGAATGGCGAGTAAAATGCACTATTAAACTTCTATGATAGGGCAATCAGAGACCAGACTAGATCATTTTATACTTTGGTTAATATAAGAATTCAGCGAAATTCTATCACATTTGTTCAATTTACGTCGCTCCTATTTCAGATAGCGTATTGGGCTAGGCGGCATCTCCAAGCGCATGAAATGACGAGTGAAATGCACTATTATATTTCTAGGGTAGGGCGAACAGAGACCCGAAGAGATCATTTTACATTAAGGTGAATATAAGAATGCAGCGTAATTCTGTCCCATTTGTTCAACTTACGTCGCTCCTATTTCAGATAGCGTATTGGGTTAAGCGTCATCTCAAAGCGCATGAAATGACGGGTGAAATGCACTATTAAACTTCTAGGGTGGGGCGAACAGAGACCCGATTACATCATTTTACATTAAGGTTACTATAAGTATTCAGCGAGATTCTATCACACTTGTGCAATTTACGTCGCTTCTATTTCAGACAGCGTACTGGGCTAGGCGGCATCTTAAAGCGCGTGGAATGGCGAGTAAAATGCACTATTAACCTTCTATGATAGGGCAATCAGAGACCAGATTAGATCATTTTATACTTTGGTTAATATAAGAATTCAGCGAAATTCTATCACATTTGTTCAATTTACGTGGCTCCTATTTCAGATAGCGTATTGGGCTAGGCGGCATCTTAAAGCGCGTGGAATGGCGAGTAATATGCACCACTAAACTTCTATGATAGGGCAATCAGAGACCCGATTAGATCATTTTATATTTTGGTTAATATAAGAATTCAGCGAAATTCTATCACATTTGTTCAATTTACGTCGCTCCTATTACAGATAACTTATTTTGCTTAGCGGCATGTCAAAGCGCATGAAGTGGCGAGTGAAATGCACTTTTAAACTTCTAGGGTAGTGCAAACAGAGACCCGATTAGATCATTTTACATTATGGTTAATGTAAGAATTCAGCGTAATTCTATCACATTTGTTCAACTTACGTCGCTCCTATTTCAGATAGCCTACTGGGCTCGGCGGCATCTTAAAGCGCGTGGGAGGGCGAGTAAAATGCACTACTAAACTTCTATGATAGAGCAATCAGAGACCCGATTAGATCATTTTATATTTTGTTTAATATAAGATTTCAGGGAAATTCTATGACATTTGTTCAATTTACGTCGCTCCTATTTCAGATAGCGTATTGGGCTAAGTGGCATCACAAAGCGCATGAAATGGCGAACAAAATGCACTAGTAAACTTCTAGGCTATGGCGAACAGAGATCAGATTAGATCATTTTATATTTTGGTTAACATAAGAATACTGCGAAATTCTATCACATTTGTTCAATTTACGTCGCTCCTATTTCAGATAGTTTATTGGGCTTAGCGGCATCTCAAAGCGCATGAAGTGACGAGTGAAATGCACTATTAAACTTCTAGGGTAGGGCGAACAGAGACCCGATTAGATCATTTTATATTACGGTTAATATAAGAATGCAGCGTGATTCTATCACATTTGTTCAAGTTACGTCGCTCCTATTTCAGATAGCGTACTGGGCTAGGCGGCATCTTAAAGCGCGTGGAATGGCGAGTAAAATGCACTATTAAACTTCTATGATAGGGCAATCAGAGACCCGATTAGATCATTTTATATTTTGAGTAATATAAGAATTCAACGAAATTCTATTACATTTGTAAAATTTACGTCGCTCCTATTACAGATAGCTTATTGGGCTTAGCGGCATCTCAAAGCACATGCAATGGCGAGTAAAATGCACTATTAAACTTCTACGGTAGGGCAAACAGAGACCCGATTAGATCATTTTATATTATGGTTAATTTAAGAATTCAGTGAAATTCTATCACATTTGTTCAATTTACGTCGTTCCTATTTCAGATAGCGTCCTAGGCTAAGCGGCATCTAAAAGCGTATGAAATGGCGAATAAAATGCACTATTAAACTTCTAGGCTAGGGCGAACAGAGACCCGATTAGATCATTTTATATTATGGTTAATATAAGATTTCAGGGAGATTCTATCACATCTGTTCAATTTACGTCGCTCCTATTTCAGACAGCTTATTGGGCTTAGCGGCATCTCAATCCGCATGAAATGACGAGTATAATGCACTATTAAACTGCTAGGATAACGCAAACAGAGACCCGATTAGATCATTTTACATTAAGGTTAATATAAGAATTCAACGAAATTCTATCACATTTGTTCAATTTACGTCGCTCCTATTTCAGATAGCGTATTGGGCTAAGCGGCATCTCAAAGCGCATGAACTGGCGAGTAAAATGCGCTGTTAAACTTCTAGGGTAGGGCAAACGGAGAACCGATTAGATCATTTTATATTATGGTTAATTTAAGAATTCAGCCAAATTCTATCACATTTGTTCAATTTACGTCGCTCCTATTTCAGATAGCGTATTGGGCTAAGCGGCATCACGAAGCGCATGAAATGGCGAACAAAATGCACTATTAAACTTCTAGGCTAGGGCGAACAGAGACCAGATTATATCATTTTATACTTTGGTTAACATAAGGATTCTGCGAAATTTTATCACATTTCTTCAATTTACGTCGCTCCTATTTCAGATAGCTTAGTGGGCTAAGCGGCATCTGAAGGCACATGAAGTGACGAGTAAAATGCACTATTAAACTTCTAGGGTAGGGCCAACAGAGACCCGATTAGATCATTTTATATTATGGTTAATTTAAGATGTCAGCAAAATTCTATCACATTTGTTCAATTTACGTCGCTCCTGTTTCAGATAGCGTGCTGGGCCATGCGGCATCTTAAATCGCGTGGAATGGCGAGTAAAATGCACTATTAAACTTCTATGATAGGGCAATCAGAGACCAGACTAGATCATTTTATACTTTGGTTAATATAAGAATTCAGCGAAATTCTATCACATTTGTTCAATTTACGTCGCTCCTATTTCAGATAGCGTATTGGGCTAGGCGGCATCTCAAAGCGCATGAAATGACGAGTGAAATGCACTATTATACTTCTAGGGTAGGGCGAACAGAGACCCGAAGAGATCATTTTACATTAAGGTGAATATAAGAATGCAGCGTAATTCTGTCCCATTTGTTCAACTTACGTCGCTCCTATTTCAGATAGCGTATTGGGTTAAGCGTCATCTCAAACCGCATGAACTGACGGGTGAAATGCACTATTAAACTTCTAGGGTAGGGCGAACAGAGACCCGATTACATCATTTTACATTAAGGTTAATATAAGTATTCAGCGAGATTCTATCACACTTGTGCAATTTACGTCGCTTCTATTTCAGACAGCGTACTGGGCTAGGCGGCATCTTAAAGCGCGTGGAATGGCGAGTAAAATGCACTATTAACCTTCTATGATAGGGCAATCAGAGACCAGATTAGATCATTTTATACTTTGGTTAATATAAGAATTCAGCGAAATTCTATCACATTTGTTCAATTTACGTGGCTCCTATTTCAGATAGCGTATTGGGCTAGGCGGCATCTTGAAGCGCGTGGAATGGCGAGTAATATGCACCACTAAACTTCTATGATAGGGCAATCAGAGACCCGATTAGATCATTTTATATTTTGGTTAATATAAGAATTCAGCGAAATTCTATCACATTTGTTCAATTTACGTCGCTCCTATTACAGATAACTTATTGTGCTTAGCGGCATGTCAAAGCGCATGAAGTGGCGAGTGAAATGCACTTTTAAACTTCTAGGGTAGTGCAAACAGAGACCCGATTAGATCATTTTACATTATGGTTAATGTAAGAATTCAGCGTAATTCTATCACATTTGTTCAACTTACGTCGCTCCTATTTCAGATAGCCTACTGGGCTAGGCGGCATCTTAAAGCGCGTGGGAGGGCGAGTAAAATGCACTACTAAACTTCTATGATAGAGCAATCAGAGACCCGATTAGATCATTTTATATTTTGTTTAATATAAGATTTCAGGGAAATTCTATGACATTTGTTCAATTTACGTCGCTCCTATTTCAGATAGCGTATTGGGCTAAGTGGCATCACAAAGCGCATGAAATGGCGAACAAAATGCACTATTAAACTTCTAGGGTAGGGCGAACAGAGACCCGATTAGATCATTTTACATTAAGGTTAATATAAGTATTCAGCGAGATTCTATCACACTTGTTCAATTTACGTCGCTTCTATTTCAGACAGCGTACTGGGCTAGGCAGCATCTTAAAGCGCGTGGAATGGCGAGTAAAATGCACTGTTAACCTTCTATGATAGGGCAATCAGAGACCAGATTAGATCATTTTATACTTTGGTTAATATAAGAATTCAGCGAAATTCTATCACATTTGTTCAATTTACGTCGCTCCTATTTCAGATAGCGTATTGGGCTAAGCGGCATCTCAAAGCGCATGAAATGACGAGTGAAATGCACTATCAAACTTCTAGGGTAGGGCAAACAGGGACCCGATTAGATCATTTTATATTATGGTTAATTTAAGAATTCAGCAAAATTCTATCACATTTGTTCAATTTACGTCGCTCCTATTTCAGATAGCTTATTGGGCTTAGCGGCATCTCAATCCGCATGAAATGACGAGTATAATGCACTATTAAACTGCTAGGATAAGGCAAACAGAGACCCGATTAGATCATTTTACATTAAGGTTAATATAAGAATTCAACGAAAATCTATCACATTTGTTCAATTTACGTCGCTCCTATTTCAGATAGCGTAATGGGCTAAGCGGCATCACGAAGCGCATGAAATGGCGAACAAAATGCACTATTAAACTTCTAGGCTAGGGCGAACAGAGACCAGATTATATCATTTTATACTTTGGTTAACATAAGGATTCTGCGAAATTTTATCACATTTGTTCAATTTACGTCGCTCCTATTTCAGATAGCTTAGTGGGCTGAGCGGCATCTGAAGGCACGTGAAGTGACGAGTAAAATGCACTATTAAACTTCTAGGGTAGGGCCAACAGAGACCCGATTAGATCATTTTATATTATGGTTAATTTAAGATGTCAGCAAAATTCTATCACATTTGTTCAATTTACGTCGCTCCTGTTTCAGATAGCGTGCTGGGCCATGCGGCATCTTAAAGCGCGTGGAATGGCGAGTAAAATGCACTATTAAACTTCTATGATAGGGCAATCAGAGACCAGACTAGATCATTTTATAGTTTGGTTAATATAAGAATTCAGCGAAATTCTATCACATTTGTTCAATTTACGTCGCTCCTGTTTCAGATAGCGTATTGGGCTAGGCGGCATCTCAAAGCGCATGAAATGACGAGTGAAATGCACTATTATACTTCTAGGGTAGGGCGAACAGAGACCCGAAGAGATCATTTTACATTAAGGTGAATATAAGAATGCAGCGTAATTCTGTCCCATTTGTTCAACTTACGTCGCTCCTATTTCAGATAGCGTATTGGGTTAAGCGTCATCTCAAAGCGCATGAAATGACGGGTGAAATGCACTATTAAACTTCTAGGGTAGGGCGAACAGAGACCCGATTACATCATTTTACATTAAGGTTAATATAAGTATTCAGCGAGATTCTATCACACTTGTGCAATTTACGTCGCTTCTATTTCAGACAGCGTATTGGGCTACGCGGCATCTCAAAGCGCATGAAATGGCGAATAAAATGCACTATTAAACTTCTATGATAGGGCAATCAGAGACCCGATTAGATCATTTTATATTTTGGTTAATATAAGAATTCAACGAAATTCTATCACATTTGTAAAATTTACGTCGCTCCTATTACAGATAGCTTATTGGGCTTAGAGGCATCTCAAAGCGCATGAAATGACGAGTGAAATGCACTATTAAAGTTCTAGGCTAGGGCAAACAGAGACCCGATTGGATCATTTTATATTATGGTTAATTTAAGAATTCAGCAAAATTCTATCACATTTGCTCAATTTACGTCGCTCCTATTTCAGATAGCGCACTGGGATAGGCGGGACCTTACAGCGCGTGGAATGGCGAGTAAAATGCACTATTAAAATTCTATGATAGGGCAATCAGAGACCCGATTAGATCATTTTATATTATGGTTAATTTAAGAATTCAGCGAAATTCTATCACATTTGTTCAATTTACGTCGCTCCAATTTCAGATAGCGTATTGGGCTAAGCGGCATCTCAAAGCGCATGAAATGGCGAGTGAAATGCACTATTAGAGTTCTATGGTAGGGCGAACAGAGACCCGATTGGATCATTTTACATTAAGGTTAATATAAGAATTCACGGAAATTCTATCACATTTGTTCAATTTACGTCACTCCTATTCCAGATAGCGTATTGGGCTAAGCGGCATCTCAAAGCGCATGAAATGGCGAGTAAAATGCGCTATTAAACTTCTTGGATAAGGCAAACAGAGACCCGATTAGATCATTTTATATTACGGTTAATATAAGAATTCAGCGTAATTCTATCACATTTGTTCAAGTTACGTCGCTCCTATTTCAGATAGCGTACTGGGCTAGGCGGCATCTTAAAGCGCGTGGAATGGCGAGAAAAATGCACTACTAATCTTCTATGATAGGGCAATCAGAGACCCGATTAGATCATTTTATATTTTGATTAATATAAGATTTCAGGGAAATTCTATCACATTTGTTCAATTTACGTCGCTCCTATTTCAGATGGCGTATTGGGCTAAGCGGGATCTCAAAGCGCATGAAATGGCGAGTGAAATGCACCATTAGACTTCTATGGTAGGGCGAACAGAGACCCGATTAGATCATTTTACATTAATGTTAATACAAGGATTCACGGAAATTCTATCACATTTGTTCAATTTACGTCGCTCCTATTTCAGATAGCGTATTCGGCTAAGCGGCATCTCAAAGCGCATGAAATGTCGAATAAAATGCACTATTAAACTTCTAGGCTAGGGCGCACAGAGACCCGATTAGATCATTTTACATTAAGGTTAATATAAGAATTCACGGAAATTCTATCACATTTGTTCAATTTACGTCGCTCCTATTTCAGATAGCGTATTGGGCTATGCGGCATCTCAAAGCACATGCAATGGCGAGTAAAATGCACTATTAAACTTCTACGCTAGGGCAAACAGAGACCCGTTTAGATCATTTTATATTATGGTTAATTTAAGAATTCAGTGAAATTCTATCACATTTGTTCAATTTACGTCGTTCCTATTTCAGATAGCGTCCTAGGCTAAGCGGCATCTAAAAGCGCATGAAGTGGCGAATAAAATGCACTATTAAGCTTCTAGGGTTGGGCACATAGAGACCCGATTAGATCATTTTATATTATGGTTAATTTAAGAATTCAGCGAAATCCTATCACATTTGTTCATTTTACGTCACTCCTATTTCAGATAGCGTATTGGGCTAAGCGGCATCTCAAAGCGCATGAAATGGCGAGTGAAATGCACTATTAGAGTTCTATGGTAGGGCGAACAGAGACCCGATTGGATCATTTTACATTAAGGTTAATATAAGAATTCACGGAAATTCTATCACATTTGTTCAATTTACGTCACTCCTATTCCAGATAGCGTATTGGGCTAAGCGGCATCTCAAAGCGCATGAAATGGCGAGTAAAATGCGCTATTAAACTTCTTGGATAAGGCAAACAGAGACCCGATTAGATCATTTTATATTACGGTTAATATAAGAATTCAGCGTAATTCTATCACATTTGTTCAAGTTACGTCGCTCCTATTTCAGATAGCGTACTGGGCTAGGCGGCATCTTAAAGCGCGTGGAATGGCGAGCAAAATGCACTACTAATCTTCTATGATAGGGCAATCAGAGACCCGATTAGATCATTTTATATTTTGATTAATATAAGATTTCAGGGAAATTCTATCACATTTGTTCAATTTACGTCGCTCCTATTTCAGATGGCGTATTGGGCTAAGCGGGATCTCAAAGCGCATGAAATGGCGAGTGAAATGCACCATTAGACTTCTATGGTAGGGCGAACAGAGACCCGATTAGATCATTTTACATTAATGTTAATACAAGGATTCACGGAAATTCTATCACATTTGTTCAATTTACGTCGCTCCTATTTCAGATTGCGTATTCGGCTAAGCGGCATCTCAAAGCGCATGAAATGTCGAATAAAATGCACTATTAAACTTCTAGGCTAGGGCGCACAGAGACCCGATTAGATCATTTTACATTAAGGTTAATATAAGAATTCACGGAAATTCTATCACATTTGTTCAATTTACGTCGCTCCTATTTCAGATAGCGTATTGGGCTATGCGGCATCTCAAAGCACATGCAATGGCGAGTAAAATGCACTATTAAACTTCTACGCTAGGGCAAACAGAGACCCGATTAGATCATTTTATATTATGGTTAATTTAAGAATTCAGTGAAATTCTATCACATTTGTTCAATTTACGTCGTTCCTATTTCAGATAGCGTCCTAGGCTAAGCGGCATCTAAAAGCGCATGAAATGGCGAATACAATGCACTATTAAGCTTCTAGGGTAGGGCAAACGGAGAACCGATTAGATCATTTTATATTATGGTTAATTTAAGAATTCAGCCAAATTCTATCACATTTGTTCAATTTACGTCGCTCCTATTTCAGATAGCGTACTGGGCTAGGCGGCATCTTAAAGCGCGTGGAATGGCGAACAAAATGCACTGTTAAACTTCTATGATAGGGCAATCAGAGACCAGATTAGATCATTTTATACTTTGGTGAATATAAGAATTCAGCGAAATTCTATCACATTTGTTCAATTTACGTGGCTCCTATTTCAGATAGCGTATTGGGCTAGGCGGCATCTTAAAGCGCGTGGAATGGCGAGTAATATGCACCACTAAACTTCTATGATAGGGCAATCAGAGACCCGATTAGATCATTTTATATTTTGGTTAATATAAGAATTCAGCGAAATTCTATCACATTTGTTCAATTTACGTCGCTCCTATTACAGATAACTTATTGTGCTTAGCGGCATGTCAAAGCGCATGAAGTGGCGAGTGAAATGCACTATTAAACTTCTATGATAGGGCAATCAGAGACCCGATTAGATCATTTTATATTTTGAGTAATATAAGAATTCAACGAAATTCTATTACATTTGTAAAATTTACGTCGCTCCTATTACAGATAGCTTATTGGGCTTAGCGGCATCTCAAAGCACATGCAATGGCGAGTAAAATGCACTTTTAAACTTCTACGGTAGGGCAAACAGAGACCCGATTAGATCATTTTATATTATGGTTAATTTAAGAATTCAGTGAAATTCTATCACATTTGTTCAATTTACGTCGTTCCTATTTCAGATAGCGTCCTAGGCTAAGCGGCATCTAAAAGCGTATGAAATGGCGAATAAAATGCACTATTAAACTTCTAGGCTAGGGCGAACAGAGACCCGATTAGATCATTTTATATTTTGATTAATATAAGATTTCAGGGAAATTCTATCACATTTGTTCAATTTACGTGGCTCCTATTTCAGATGGCGTATTGGGCTAAGCGGGATCTCAAAGCGCATGAAATGGCGAGTGAAATGCACCATTAGACTTCTATGGTAGGGCGAACAGAGACCCGATTAGATCATTTTACATTAATGTTAATACAAGGATTCACGGAAATTCTATCACATTTGTTCAATTTACGTCGCTCCTATTTCA
>CAKAJE020001114.1:0-51109 GCA_916610135.2 Macropis europaea | reverse complement strand
AATTCTATCACATTTGTTTAATTTACGTCGCTCCTATTTCAGATAGCGTATTGGGCTAAGCGGCATCTCAAAGCGCATGAAATGGCGAGTAAAATGCACTATTAAACTTCTAGGGTAGGGCAATGAGAGACCCGATTAGATCATTTATATTTTGGTTAATATAAGAATTCAGCGAAATTCTATCACATTTGTTCAATTTACGTCGCTCCTATTTCAGATAGCGTATTGGGCTAAGCGGCATCTCAAAGCGCATGAAATGGCGAGTAAAATGCACTATTAAACTTCTAGGGTAGGGCAATCAGAGACCCGATTAGATCATTTTATATTTTGGTTAATATAAGAATTCAGCGAAATTCTATCACATTTGTTCAATTTACGTCGCTCCTATTTCAGATAGCGTATTGGGCTAAGCGGCTTCTCAAAGCGCATGAAATGGCGAGTAAAATGCACTATTAAACTTCTAGGATAAGGCAAACGGAGACCCGATTAGATCATTTTATATTTGGTTAATAAATGAATTCATCGAAATTCTATCACATTTGTTCAATTTACATCGCTCCTATTTCAGATAGCGTACTGGGCTAAGCGGCATCTCAAAGCGCATGAAATGGCGAGTAAAATGCACTATTAAACTTCTAGGATAAGGCAAACGGAGACCCGATTAGATCATTTTATATTACGGTTAATATAAGAAATCAGCGTAATTCTGTCACATTCGTTCAACTTACGTAGCTCCTATTTCAGATAGCGTACTGGGCTGGGCGGCATCTTAAAGCGCGTGGAATGGCGAGTAAAATGCACTATTAAACTTCTATGATAGGGCAATCAGAGACCCGATTAGATCATTTTATATTTTGGTTAATATAAGAATTCAGCAAAATTCTATCACATTTGTTCAATATACGTCGCTCCAATTTCAGATAGCTTATTGGGCTAAGCGGCATCGCAATGCGCATGAAATGACGAGTGAAATGCACTATTAAACTTCTTGGGTAGGGCGAACAAAGACACGATTAGATCATTTTACATTAAGGTTAATATAAGAATTCAGCGAAATTCTATCACATTTGTTCAATTTACATCGCTCCTATTTCAGATAGCGACTTGTGCTAAGTGGCATCTCAAAGCGCAAGAAATGGCGAGTAAAATGCACTATTAAACTTCTAGGGTAGGGCAAACAGAGACCCCATTAGATCATTTTATATTATGGTTAATATAAGAATTCACCGAAGTTCTATCACATTTGTTTAATTACGTCGCTCCTATTTCAGATAGCGTATTGGGCTAAGCGGCATCTCAAAGCGCATGAAATGGCGAGTAAAATGCACTATTAAACTTCTAGGGTAGGGCAATGAGAGACCCGATTAGATCATTTTATATTTTGGTTAATATAAGAATTCAGCGAAATTCTATCACATTTGTTCAATTTACGTCGCTCCTATTTCAGATAGCGTATTGGGCTAAGCGGCATCTCAAAGCGCATGAAATGGCGAGTAAAATGCACTACTAAACTTCTAGGGTAGGGCAATCAGAGACCCGATTAGATCATTTTATATTTTGGTTAATATAAGAATTCAGCGAAATTCTATCACATTTGTTCAATTTACGTCGCTCCTATTTCAGATAGCGTATTGGGCTAAGCGGCATCTCAAAGCGCATGAAATGGCGAGTAAAATGCACTATTAAACTTCTAGGATAAGGCAAACGGAGACCCGATTAGATCATTTTATATTTTGGTTAATAAATGAATTCATCGAAATTCTATCACATTTGTTCAATTTACATCGCTCCTATTTCAGATAGCGTACTGGGCTAAGCGGCATCTCAAAGCGCATGAAATGGCGAGTAAAATGCACTATTAAACTTCTAGGATAAGGCAAACGGAGACCCGATTAGATCATTTTATATTACGGTTAATATAAGAATTCAGCGTAATTTTGTGACATTTGTTCAACTTACGTAGCTCCTACTTCAGATAGCGTGCTGGGCTAGGCGGCAACGTAAAGCGCGTGGAATGGCGAGTAAAATGCACTGTTAAACTTCTATGATAGGGCAATCAGAGACCCGATTAGATCATTTTATATTTTGGTTAATATAAGAATTCAGCGAAATTCTATCACATTTGTTCAATTTACGTCGCTCCTATCTCAGATAGCTTGTTGGGCTAAGCGGCATCGCAAAGCGCATGAATTGACGCGTAAAATGCACTATTAAATTTCTAGGATAAGGCAAACAGAGAACCGATTAGATCATTTTATATTACGGTTAACATAAGAATGCAGCGTAATTCTGTGACATTTGTTCAACTTACGTAGCTCCTATTTCAGATAGCGTACTGGGCTAGGCGGCAACTTAAAGCGCGTGGAATGGCGAGTAAAATGCACTATTAAACTTCTATGATAGGGCAATCAGAGACGTGATTAGATCATTTTATATTTTGGTTAATATAAGAATTCAGCGAAATTCTATCACATTTGTTCAATTTACGTCGCTCCTATTTCAGATAGCGTATTGGGCTAAGCGGCATCTCAAAGCGCATGAAATGGCGAGTAAAATGCACTATTAAACTTCTAGGGTAGGGCAATCAGAGACCCGATTAGATCATTTTATATTTTGGTTAATATAAGAATTCAGCGAAATTCTATCACATTTGTTCAATTTACGTCGCTCCTATTTCAGATAGCGTATTGGGCTAAGCGGCATCTCAAAGCGCATGAAATGGCGAGTAAAATGCACTATTAAACTTCTAGGATAAGGCAAACGGAGACCCGATTAGATCATTTTATATTTTGGTTAATAAATGAATTCATCGAAATTCTATCACATTTGTTCAATTTACATCGCTCCTATTTCAGACAGCGTACTGGGCTAAGCGGCATCTCAAAGCGCATGAAATGGCGAATAAAATGCACTATTAAACTTCTAGGATAAGGCAAACGGAGACCCGATTAGATCATTTTATATTACGGTTAATATAAGAAATCAGCGTAATTCTGTCACATTCGTTCAACTTACGTAGCTCCTATTTCAGATAGCGTACTGGGCTGGGCGGCATCTTAAAGCGCGTGGAATGGCGAGTAAAATGCACTATTAAACTTCTATGATAGGGCAATCAGAGACCCGATTAGATCATTTTATATTTTGGTTAATATAAGAATTCAGCAAAATTCTATCACATTTGTTCAATATACGTCGCTCCCATTTCAGATAGCTTATTGGGCTAAGCGGCATCGCAAAGCGCATGAAATGACGAGTGAAATGCACTATTAAACTTCTTGGGTAGGGCGAACAAAGACACGATTAGATCATTTTACATTAAGGTTAATATAAGAATACAGCGAAATTCTATCACATTTGTTCAATTTACATCGCTCCTATTTCAGATAGCGACTTTTGCTAAGTGGCATCTCAAAGCGCAAGAAATGGCGAGTAAAATGCACTATTAAACTTCTAGGGTAGGGCAAACAGAGACCCCATTAGATCATTTTATATTATGGTTAATATAAGAATTCACCGAAGTTCTATCACATTTGATTAATTTACGTCGCTCCTATTTCAGTTAGCGTATTGGGCTAAGCGGCATCTCAAAGCGCATGAAATGGCGAGTAAAATGCACTATTAAACTTCTAGGGTAGGGCAATGAGAGACCCGATTAGATCATTTTATATTTTGGTTAATATAAGAATTCAGCGAAATTCTATCACATTTGTTCAATTTACGTCGCTCCTATTTCAGATAGCGTATTGGGCTAAGCGGCATCTCAAAGCGCATGAAATGGCGAGTAAAATGCACTATTAAACTTCTAGGGTAGGGCAATCAGAGACCCGATTAGATCATTTTATATTTTGGTTAATATAAGAATTCAGCGAAATTCTATCACATTTGTTCAATTTACGTCGCTCCTATTTCAGATAGCGTATTGGGCTAAGCGGCATCTCAAAGCGCATGAAATGGCGAGTAAAATGCACTATTAAACTTCTAGGATAAGGCAAACGGAGACCCGATTAGATCATTTTATATTACGGTTAATATAAGAAATCAGCGTAATTCTGTCACATTCGTTCAACTTACGTAGCTCCTATTTCAGATAGCGTACTGGGCTAGGCGGCATCTTAAAGCGCGTGGAAGGGCGAGTAAAATGCACTACTAAACTTCTATGGTAGGGCAATCAGAGTCCCGTTTAGATCATTTTATGTATTGTTTAATATAAGATATCAGGGAAATTCTATCACATTTGTTCAATTTACGTCGCTCCTATTTCAGATAGCGTATTGGGCTAAGCGGCATCTCAAAGCGTATGAAATGACGAGAGAAATGCACTATTAAACTTCTTGGGTAGGGCGAACAGAGACCCGATTAGGTCATTTCATATTATGGTTAATTTAAGAATTCAGCGAAATTCTATCACATTTGTTCAATTTACATCGCTCCTATTTCAGAAAGCTTATTGGGATAAGCGGCATCTCAAAGCGCATGAAATGGCGAGTAAAATGCACTATTAAACTTCTAGGATAAGGCAAACGGAGACCCGATTAGATCATTTTATATTACGGTTAATATAAGAATTCAGCGTAATTTTGTGACATTTGTTCAACTTATGTAGCTCCTACTTCAGATAGCGTGCTGGGCTAGGCGGCAACGTAAAGCGCGTGGAATGGCGAGTAAAATGCACTGTTAAACTTCTATGATAGGGCAATCAGAGACCCGATTAGATCATTTTATATTTTGGTTAATATAAGAATTCAGCGAAATTCTATCACATTTGTTCAATTTACGTCGCTCCTATCTCAGATAGCTTATTGGGCTAAGCGGCATCGCAAAGCGCATGAATTGACGCGTAAAATGCACTATTAAATTTCTAGGATAAGGCAAACAGAGACCCGATTAGATCATTTTATATTACGGTTAACATAAGAATGCAGCGTAATTCTGTGACATTTGTTCAACTTACGTAGCTCCTATTTCAGATAGCGTACTGGGCTAGGCGGCAACTTAAAGCGCGTGGAATGGCGAGTAAAATGCACTATTAAACTTCTATGATAGGGCAATCAGAGACGCGATTAGATCATTTTATATTTTGGTTAATATAAGAATTCAGCGAAATTCTATCACATTTGTTCAATTTACGTCGCTCCTATTTCAGATAGCGTACTGGGCTAGGCGGCATCTCAAAGCACATGAAATGTTGAGTAAAATGCTCTATTAAACTTGTAGGGTAGGCAAACAGAGACCCGATTAGGTCATTTCATATTATGGTTAATTTAAGAATTCAGCGAAATTCTATCACATTTGTTCAAGTTACATCGCTCCTATTTCAGAAAGCTTATTGGGATAAGCGGCATCTCAAAGCGCATGAAATGGCGAGTAAAATGCACTATTAAACTTCTAGGATAAGGCAAACAGAGACCCGATTAGATCATTTTATATTAAGGTTAATATAAGAATTCAGCGTAATTCTGTCACATTTGTTCAACTTACGTAGCTCCTATTTCAAATAGCGTACTGGGCTTGGCGGCAACTTAAACCGCGTGGAATGGCGAGTAAAATGCACTATTAAACTTCTATGATAGGGCAATCAGAGACCCGATTAGTTCATTTTATATTTTGGTTAATATAAGAATCCAGCGAAATTCTATCACATTTGTTCAATTTACGTCGCTCCTATTTCAGATAGCGTATTGGGCTAAGCGGCATCTCAAAGCGCACGAAAGGGCGAGTAAAATGCACTATTAAACTTTAGGCTGGGGCAATCAGAGACCCGATAAGATCATTTTATATTACGGTTAATATAAGAATTCAGCGAAGTTCTATCACATTTGTTCAATTTACGTCGCTCCTATTTCAGATAGCCTATTGGGCTAAGCGGCAACTCAAAGCGCATGAAATGACGAGTGAAATGCACTATTAAACTTCTAGGGTAGGGCGAACAAAGACCCGATTAGATCATTTTACATTCAGGTTAAAATAAGAATTCAGCGAAATTCTATCACATTTGTTCAATTTACGTCGCTCCTATTTCAGATAGCGTATTGGGCTAAGCTGAATCTCAAAGCGCAAGAAATGGCTCGTACAATGCACTATTCAACTTCTAGGGTAGGGCAAACAGAGACCGGACTAGATCATTTTATATTTTGGTTAATATAAGAATTCAGCGAAATTCTATCACATTTGTTCAATTTACGTCGCTCCTATTTCAGATAGCGTATTGGGCTAAGCGGCATCTTAAAGCGCGTGGAATGGCGAGTAAAATGCACTATTAAACTTCTATAATAGGGCCATCAGAGACCCGATTAGTTCATTTTATATTTTGGTTAATATAAGAATCCAGCGAAATTCTATCACATTTGTTCAATTTACGTCGCTCCTATTTCAGATAGCGTATTGGGCTAAGCGGCATCTCAAAGCGCACGAAAGGGCGAGTAAAATGCACTATTAAACTTCTAGGGTGGGGCAATCAGAGACCCGATAAGAACATTTTATATTACGGTTAATATAAGAATTCAGCGAAGTTCTATCACGTTTGTTCAATTTACGTCGCTCCTATTTCAGATAGCTTATTGGGCTAAGAGGCATCTCAAAGCGCATGAAATGGCGAGTAAAATGCACTATTAAACTTCTAGGATAAGGCAAACAGAGACCCGATTAGATCATTTTATATTACGGTTAATATAAGAAATCAGCGTAATTCTGTCACATTCGTTCAACTTACGTAGCTCCTATTTCAGATAGCGTACTGGGCTAGGCGGCATCTTAAAGCGCGTGGAATGGCGAGTAAAATGCACTATTAAACATCTATGATAGGGCAATCAGAGACCCGATAAGATCATTTTATATTTTGGTTAATATAAGAATTCAGCGAAATTCTATCACATTTGTTCAATATACGTCGCTCCAATTTCAGATAGCTTATTGGGCTAAGCGGCATCGCAAAGCGCATGAAATGACGAGTGAAATGCACTATTAAACTTCTTGGGTAGGGCGAACAAAGACCCGATTAGATCATTTTACATTAAGGTTAATATAAGAATTCAGCGATATTCTATCACATTTGTTCAATTTACATCGCTCCTGTTTCAGATAGCGACTTGTGCTAAGTGGCATCTCAAAGCGCAAGAAATGGCGAGTAAAATGCACTATTAAACTTCAAGGGTAGGGCAAACAGAGACCCCATTAGATCATTTTATATTATGGTTAATTTAAGAATTCAGCGAAATTCTATCACATTTGTTCAATTTACGTCGCTCCTATTTCAGATAGCGTATTGGGCTAAGCGGTATCTCAAAGCGCATGAAATGGCGAGTAAAGTGCACTATTAAAGTTCTGGGGTAGGGCAATCAGAGACCCGATTAGATCATTTTATATTTTGGTTAATAAATGAATTCATCGAAATTCTATCACATTTGTTCAATTTACATCGCTCCTATTTCAGATAGCGTACTGGGCTAAGCGGCATCTCAAAGCGCAAGACATGGCGAGTAAAATGCACTATTAAACTTCTAGGATAAGGCAAACAGAGACCCGATTAGATCATTTTATATTACGGTTAATATAAGAATTCAGCGTAATTCTGTGACATTTGTTCAACTTACGTAGCTTCTATTTCAGATAGCGTGCTGGGCTAGGCGGCAACTTAAAGCGCGTGGAATGGCGAGTAAAATGCACTGTTAACCTTCTATGATAGGGCAATCAGAGACCCGATTAGATCATTTTATATTTTGGTTAATATAAGAATTCAGCGAATTTCTATCACATTTGTTCAATTTACGTCGCTCCTATTTCAGATAGCGTATTGGGCTAAGCGGCATCTCACAGCGCACGAAAGGGCGAGTAAAATGCACTATTAAACTTCTAGGGTAGGGCAATCAGAGACCCGATTAGATCATTTTATATTATGGTTAATATAAGAATTCAGCGAAGTTCTATCACATTTGTTTAATTTACGTCGCTCCTATTTCAGATAGCGTATTGGGCTAAGCGGCATCTCAAAGCATATGAAATGGCGAGTAAAATGCACTATTAAACTTCTAGGGTAGGGCAATCAGAGTCCCGATTAGATCATTTTATATTTTGGTTAATATAAGAATTCAGCGAAATTCTATCACATTTGTTCAATTTACGTCGCTCCTATTTCAGATAGCGTATTGGGCTAAGCGGCATCTCAAAGCGCATGAAATGGCGAGTAAAATGCACTACTAAACTTCTAGGGTAGGGCAATCAGAGACCCGATTAGATCATTTTATATTTTGGTTAATATAAGAATTCAGCGAAATTCTATCACATTTGTTCAATTTACGTCGCTCCTATTTCAGATAGCGTATTGGGCTAAGCGGCATCTCAAAGCGCATGAAATGGCGAGTGAAATGCACTCTTAAACTTCTAGGATAAGGCAAACAGAGACCCGATTAGATCATTTTATATTACGGTTTACATAAGAATTCAGCGTAATTCTGTGACATTTGTTCAACTTACGTAGCTCCTATTTAAGATAGCGTACTGGGCTAGGCGGCAACTCAAAGCGCATGAAATGGCGAGTAAAATGCACTATTAAACTTCTAGGGTTGGGCAATCAGAGACCCGATTAGATAATTTTATACTTTGGTTAATATAAGAATCCAGCGAAATTCTATCACATTTGTTCAATTTACGTCGCTCCTATTTCAGATAGCGTATTGGGCTAAGCGGCATCTCACAGCGCACGAAAGGGCGAGTAAAATGCACTATTAAACTTCTAGGGTAGGGCAATCGGAGACCCGATAAGATCATTTCATATTTTGGTTAATATAAGAATTCAGCGAAATTCTATCACATTTGTTCAATTTACGTCGCTCCTATTTCAGATTGCGTATTGGGCTAAGCGGCATCTCAAAGCGCATGAAATGGCGAGTGAAATGCACTATCAAACTTCTAGGATAATTCAAACAGAGACCCGATTAGATCATTTTATATTACGGTTAATATAAGAATTCAGCGTAATTCTATGACATTTGTTCAACTTACGTCGCTCCTATTTCAGTTAGCGTACTGGGCTAGGCGGCATCTTAAAGCGCGTGGAATGGCGAGTAAAATGCACTACTAAACTTGTATGATAGGGCAATCAGAGACCCGATTAGATCATTTTATATTTTGGTTAATATAAGTATTCAGCGAAATTCTATCACATTTGTTCAATTTACGTCGCTCCTATTTCAGATAGCGTATTGGGCTAAGCGGCACCTCAAAGCGCATGAAATGGCGAGTGAAATGCACTATCAAACTTCTAGGATAATTCAAACAGCGACCCGATTAGATCATTTTATATTACGGTTAATATAAGAATTGAGCGTAATTCTATCACATTTGTTCAACTTACGTCGCTCCTATTTCAGTTAGCGTACTGGGCTAGGCGGCATCTTAAAGCGCGTGGAATGGCGAGTAAAATGCACTACTAAACTTCTATGGTAGGGCAATCAGAGACCCGATTAGATCATTTTATATTTTGGTTAATATAAGTATTCAGCGAAATTCTATCACATTTGTTCAATTTACGTCGCTCCTATTTCAGATAGCGTATTGGGCTAAGCGGCACCTCAAAGCGCATGAAATGGCGAGTGAAATGCACTATCAAACTTCTAGGATAATTCAAACAGAGACCCGATTAGATCATTTTATATTACGGTTAATATAAGAATTCAGCGAAATTCTATCACATTCGTTCAATTTACGTCTCTCCTATTTCAGATAGCGTATTGGGCTACGCGGCATCTCAAAGCACATGAAATGACGAGTGGAATGCACGATTAAACTTCTAGGGTAGGGCGAACAGAGCCCGAACAGATCATTTTCCATTAAGGTTAATATAAGAATTCAGGGAAGTCTATCACATTTTTTCAATTTACGTCGCTCATATTTCAGATAGCGTATTGGGATAAGCGGCATCTCAAAGCGCCTGAAATGGCGAGTAAAATGCACCATTATACTTCTAGGGTAGGGCAAACAGAGACCCGATTAGATCATTTTGTATTATGGTTAATTTAAGGATTCAGCAAAATTCTATCACATTTGTTCAATTTACGTCGCTCCTATTTAAGATATCGTACTGCGCTAGGCGGCATCTTAAAGCGCGTGGAAAGGCGAGTAAAATGCACTATTAAACTTCTATGATAGGGCAATCAGGGACCCGATCAGATCATTTTATATTTTGGTTAATATAGGGATTCAAGGAAATTCTATCACATTTGTCCAATTTACGTCGCTCCTATTTCAGATAGCGTATTGGGCTAAGCGGCATCTCAAAGCGCATGAAATGATGAGTGAAATGCACTATTAAACTTCTATGATAGGGCAATCAGAGACCCGATTAGATCATTTTATATTTTGGTTAATATATGAATTCAGCGAAATTCTGTCACATTTGTTCAATTTACGTCGCTCCTATTTCAGATAGCGTATTGGGCTAGGCGGCAGCTTAAAGCACGTGGAAAGGCGAGCAAAATGCACTATTAAACTTCTATGATAGGGCAATCAGGGACCCGATCAGATCATTTTATATTTTGGTTAATATAGGGATTCAAGGAAATTCTATCACATTTGTTCAATTTACGTCGCTCCTATTTCAGATAGCGTATTGGGCTAAGCGGCATCTCAAAGCGCATGAAATGATGAGTGAAATGCACTATTAAACTTCTATGATAGGGCAATCAGAGACCCGATTAGATCATTTTATATTTTGGTTAATATATGAATTCAGCGAAATTCTGTCACATTTGTTCAATTTACATCGCTCCTATTTCAGATAGCGTATTGGGCTAGGCGGCAGCTTAAAGCACGTGGAATGGCGAGTGAAATGCACTATTAAACTTCGATGATAGGGCAATCAGAGACCCGATTAGATCATATTATATTTGGGTTAATATATGAATTCAGGGAAATTCTATCACATTTGTACAATTTACGTCGCTCCTATTTCAGATAGCCTACTGGGCTAGCCGGCCTCTTAGAGCGCGTGGAATGGCGAGTAAAATGCACTATTAAACTTCTAGGATAAGGCAAACAGAGACCCGATTAGATCATTTTATAATTTGGTTAATATAAGAATTCAGCGAAATTCTATCACATTTGTTCAATTTACGTCGCTTCTTTTTCAGATAGCGTATCGGGCTAAGCTGCATCTCAAAGCGCATGAAATGGTGAGTGAAATGCACTATCAAACTTCTAGGATAATTCAAACAGAGACCCGATTAGATCATTTTATATTACGGTTAATATAAGAATTCAGCGTAATTCTATCACATTTGTTCAACTTACGTCGCTCCTATTTCAGATAGCGTACTGGGCTACGCGGCATCTCAAAGCGCATGAAATGCCGAATACAATGCACTACTAAACTTCTAAGCTAGGGCGAACAGAGACCCGATTAGATCATTTTACATTATGGTTAATAAAAGAATTCAGCGAAATTCTATCACATTTGTTCAATTTACGTCGCTCCTATTTCAGATAGCGTCTTGGTCTAAGCGGCATCTCAAAGCGCATGAAATGGAGAGTGAAATGCACTATCAAACTTCTAGGATAATTAAAACAGAGACCCGATTAGATCATTTTATATTACGGTTAATATAAGAATTCAGCGAAATTCTATCACATTTGTTCAATTTACGTCTCTCCTATTTCAGATAGCGTATTGGGCTACGCGGCATCTCAAAGCGCATGAAATGACGAGTGGAATGCACGATTAAACTTCTAGGGTAGGGCGAACAGAGCCCGAACAGATCATTTTCCATTAAGGTTAATATAAGAATTCAGGGAAATCTATCACATTTGTCCAATTTACGTCGCTCCTATTTCAGATAGCGTACTGGGTTAGGCGGCATCTTAAAGCGCATGAAATGACGAGTGAAATGCACTATTAAACTTCTAGGGTAGGGCGAACAGAGACTCGATTAGATCATTTTACATTAATGTTAATATAAGTATTCAGCGAAATTCTATCACATTTGTTCAATTTACGTCGCTCCTATTTCAGATAGCGTATTGGGCTAAGCGGCACCTCAAAGCGCATGAAATGGCGAGTGAAATGCACTATCAAACTTCTAGGATAATTCAAACAGAGACCCGATTAGATCATTTTATATTACGGTTAATATAAGAATTCAGCGAAATTCTATCACATTCGTTCAATTTACGTCTCTCCTATTTCAGATAGCGTATTGGGCTACGCGGCAACTCAAAGCACATGAAATGACGAGTGGAATGCACGATTAAACTTCTAGGGTAGGGCGAACAGAGCCCGAACAGATCATTTTCCATTAAGGTTAATATAAGAATTCAGGGAAATCTATCACATTTTTTCAATTTACGTCGCTCATATTTCAGATAGCGTATTGGGATAAGCGGCATCTCAAAGCGCCTGAAATGGCGAGTAAAATGCACCATTATACTTCTAGGGTAGGGCAAACAGAGACCCGATTAGATCATTTTGTATTATGGTTAATTTAAGGATTCAGCAAAATTCTATCACATTTGTTCAATTTACGTCGCTCCTATTTAAGATATCGTACTGCGCTAGGCGGCATCTTAAAGCGCGTGGAAAGGCGAGTAAAATGCACTATTAAACTTCTATGATAGGGCAATCAGGGACCCGATCAGATCATTTTATATTTTGGTTAATATAGGGATTCAAGGAAATTCTATCACATTTGTTCAATTTACGTCGCTCCTATTTCAGATAGCGTATTGGGCTAAGCGGCATCTCAAAGCGCATGAAATGATGAGTCAAATGCACTATTAAACTTCTATGATAGGGCAATCAGAGACCCGATTAGATCATTTTATATTTTGGTTAATATATGAATTCAGCGAAATTCTGTCACATTTGTTCAATTTACGTCGCTCCTATTTCAGATAGCGTATTGGGCTAGGCGGCAGCTTAAAGCACGTGGAAAGGCGAGTAAAATGCACTATTAAACTTCTATGATAGGGCAATCAGGGACCCGATCAGATCATTTTATATTTTGGTTAATATAGGGATTCAAGGAAATTCTATCACATTTGTTCAATTTACGTCGCTCCTATTTCAGATAGCGTATTGGGCTAAGCGGCATCTCAAAGCGCATGAAATGACGAGTGAAATGCACTATTAAACTTCTAAGCTAGGGCGAACAGAGACCCGATTAGATCATTTTACATTATGGTTAATAAAAGAATTCAGCGAAATTCTATCACATTTGTTCAATTTACGTCGCTCCTATTTCAGATAGCGTATTGGGCTAAGCGGCATCTCGAAGCGCATGAAATGGCGAGTATAATGCACTATTAAACTTCTAGGGTAAGGCAAACAGAGGCCCGATTACATCATTTTATATAACGGTTAATATAAGAATGCAGCGTAATTCTATCACATTTGTTCAACTTACGTCGCTCATATTTCAGATAGCGTACTGGGCTAGGCGGCATCTTAAAGCGCATGAAATGGCGAGTAAAATGCACTGTTAAACATCTATGATAGGGCAAACAGAGGCCCGATTACATCATTTTACATTAAGGTTCATATAAGAATTCAGGGAAATTCTATCACATTTGTTCAATTTACGTCGCTCCTATTCCAGATAACGTATTGGGCTAAGCGGCACCTCATAGCGCATGAAATGGCGAGTAAAATGCACTATTAAACTTCTAGGGTAGGGCAAGCAGAGACCCGATTAGATCATTTTATATTATTGTTAATTTAAGAATTCAGCGAAATTCTATCACATATGTTCAATTTACGTCGCTCCTATTTCAGATAGCGTACTGGGTTCGGCCGCATCTTAAAGAGCGTGGAATGGCGAGTGAAATGCACTATTAGACTTCTATGGTAGGGCGAACAGAGACCCGATTAGATCATTTCATATTATGGTTAATTTAAGAATTCAGCGAAATTCTATAACATTTGTTCAATTTACGTCGCTCCTATTTCAGATAGCGTATTGGGCTATGCGGCATCTCAAAGCGCATGAAATGGCGAGTAAAATGCACTGTTAAACTTCTATGATAGGGCAAACAGAGGCCCGATTACATCATTTTACATTAAGGTTAATATAAGAATTCAGGGAAATTCTAACACATTTGTTCAATTTACGTCGCTCCTATTCCAGATAGCGTATTGGGCTAAGCGGAATCTCATAGCGCATGAAATGGCGAGTAAAATGCACTATTAAACTTCTAGGATAAGGCAAACAGAGACCCGATTAGATCATTTTATATTACGGATAATATAAGAATTCAGCGTAATTCTATCACATTTGTTCAATTTACGTCGCCCCTATTTCAAGTAGCGTATTGTGCTAAGCGGCATCTCAAAGCGCGTGGAATGGCGAGTAAAATGCACTACTAAACTTCTATGGTAGGGCAATCAGAGACCCGATTAGATCATTTTATATTTTGTTTAATATAAGATTTCAGGGAAATTCTATCGCATTTGTTCAATTTACGTCGCTCCTATTTCAGATAGCGTATTGGGCTAGGCGGCATCTCAAAGCGCATGAAATGGCGAATAAAATGCACTATTAAAGTTCTAGGGTAGGGCAATCAGAGACCCGATTAGATCATTTTATATTTTGGTTAATATAAGAATTCAGCGAAATTCTGTCACAATTGTTCTATTTACGTCGCTCGTATTTCAGATAGCTTATTGTGCTTAGCGGCATCTCAAAGCGCATGAAATGGCGAGTGAAATGCACGATTAAACTTCTAGGATAATTCAAACAGAGACCCGATTAGATCATTTTATATTACGGTTAATATAAGAATTCAGCGTAATTCTATCACATTTGTTCAATTTACGTCTCTCCTATTTCAGATAGCGTATTGGGCTACGCGGCATCTCAAAGCGCATGAAATGACGAGTAAAATGCACTATTAAACTTCTAGGGTAGGGCGAACAGAGCCCGAACAGATCATTTTCCATTAAGGTTAATATAAGAATTCAGGGAAATCTATCACATTTGTTCAATTTACGTCGCTCCAATGTCAGATAGCGTACTGGGCTAGGCGGCATCTTAAAGCGCATGAAATGACGAGTGAAATGCACTATTAAACTTCTAGGGTAGGGCGAACAGAGACTCGATTAGATCATTTTACATTAATGTTAATATGAGAATTCAGCGAAATTCTATCACATTTGTTCAATTTACGTCAGTCATATTTCAGATAGCGTACTGGGCTATACGGCATCTCAAAGCGCATGAAATGGCGAGTAAAATGCACTGTTATACTTCTAGGGTAGGGCAAACAGAGACCCGATTACATCATTTTATATAACGGTTAATATAAGAATGCAGCGTAATTCTATCACATTTGTTCAACTTACGTCGCTCGTATTTCAGATAGCGTACTGGGCTATGCGGCATCTTAAAGCGCGTGGAATGGCGAGTAAAATGCACTACTAAACTTCTATGATAGGGCAATCAGAGACCCGATTAGATCATTTTCTATTTTGGTTAATATAAGTATTCAGCGAAATTCTATCACATTTGTTCAATTTACGTCGCTCCTATTTCAGATAGCGTATTGGGCTAAGCGGTATCTCAAAGCGCATTAAATGGCGTGTGAAATGCACTATCAAACTTCTAGGATAATTCAAACAGAGACCCGATTAGATCATTTTATATTACGGTTAATATAAGAATTCAGCGAAATTCTATCACATTTGTTCAATTTACGTCTCTCCTATTTCAGATAGCGTATTGGGCTACGCGGCATCTCAAAGCGCATGAAATGACGAGTAAAATGCACGATTAAACTTCTAGGATAAGGCAAACAGAGACCCGATTAGATCATTTTATAATTTGGTTAATATAAGAATTCAGCGAAATTCTATCACATTTGTTCAATTTACGTCGCTTCTTTTTCAGATAGCGTATCGGGCTAAGCTGCATCTCAAAGCGCATGAAATGGTGAGTGAAATGCACTATCAAACTTCTAGGATAATTCAAACAGAGACCCGATTAGATCATTTTATATTACGGTTAATATAAGAATTCAGCGTAATTCTATCACATTTGTTCAACTTACGTCGCTCCTATTTCAGATAGCGTACTGGGCTACGCGGCATCTCAAAGCGCATGAAATGCCGAATACAATGCACTACTAAACTTCTAAGCTAGGGCGAACAGAGACCCGATTAGATCATTTTACATTATGGTTAATAAAAGAATTCAGCGAAATTCTATCACATTTGTTCAATTTACGTCGCTCCTATTTCAGATAGCGTCTTGGGCTAAGCGGCATCTCAAAGCGCATGAAATGGAGAGTGAAATGCACTATCAAACTTCTAGGATAATTAAAACAGAGACCCGATTAGATCATTTTATATTACGGTTAATATAAGAATTCAGCGAAATTCTATCACATTTGTTCAATTTACGTCTCTCCTATTTCAGATAGCGTATTGGGCTACGCGGCATCTCAAAGCGCATGAAATGACGAGTGGAATGCACGATTAAACTTCTAGGGTAGGGCGAACAGAGCCCGAACAGATCATTTTCCATTAAGGTTAATATAAGAATTCAGGGAAATCTATCACATTTGTCCAATTTACGTCGCTCCTATTTCAGATAGCGTACTGGGTTAGGCGGCATCTTAAAGCGCATGAAATGACGAGTGAAATGCACTATTAAACTTCTAGGGTAGGGCGAACAGAGACTCGATTAGATCATTTTACATTAATGTTAATATAAGTATTCAGCGAAATTCTATCACATTTGTTCAATTTACGTCGCTCCTATTTCAGATAGCGTATTGGGCTAAGCGGCACCTCAAAGCGCATGAAATGGCGAGTGAAATGCACTATCAAACTTCTAGGATAATTCAAACAGAGACCCGATTAGATCATTTTATATTACGGTTAATATAAGAATTCAGCGAAATTCTATCACATTCGTTCAATTTACGTCTCTCCTATTTCAGATAGCGTATTGGGCTACGCGGCAACTCAAAGCACATGAAATGACGAGTGGAATGCACGATTAAACTTCTAGGGTAGGGCGAACAGAGCCCGAACAGATCATTTTCCATTAAGGTTAATATAAGAATTCAGGGAAATCTATCACATTTTTTCAATTTACGTCGCTCATATTTCAGATAGCGTATTGGGATAAGCGGCATCTCAAAGCGCCTGAAATGGCGAGTAAAATGCACCATTATACTTCTAGGGTAGGGCAAACAGAGACCCGATTAGATCATTTTGTATTATGGTTAATTTAAGGATTCAGCAAAATTCTATCACATTTGTTCAATTTACGTCGCTCCTATTTAAGATATCGTACTGCGCTAGGCGGCATCTTAAAGCGCGTGGAAAGGCGAGTAAAATGCACTATTAAACTTCTATGATAGGGCAATCAGGGACCCGATCAGATCATTTTATATTTTGGTTAATATAGGGATTCAAGGAAATTCTATCACATTTGTTCAATTTACGTCGCTCCTATTTCAGATAGCGTATTGGGCTAAGCGGCATCTCAAAGCGCATGAAATGATGAGTCAAATGCACTATTAAACTTCTATGATAGGGCAATCAGAGACCCGATTAGATCATTTTATATTTTGGTTAATATATGAATTCAGCGAAATTCTGTCACATTTGTTCAATTTACGTCGCTCCTATTTCAGATAGCGTATTGGGCTAGGCGGCAGCTTAAAGCACGTGGAAAGGCGAGTAAAATGCACTATTAAACTTCTATGATAGGGCAATCAGGGACCCGATCAGATCATTTTATATTTTGGTTAATATAGGGATTCAAGGAAATTCTATCACATTTGTTCAATTTACGTCGCTCCTATTTCAGATAGCGTATTGGGCTAAGCGGCATCTCAAAGCGCATGAAATGATGAGTGAAATGCACTATTAAACTTCTAAGCTAGGGCGAACAGAGACCCGATTAGATCATTTTACATTATGGTTAATAAAAGAATTCAGCGAAATTCTATCACATTTGTTCAATTTACGTCGCTCCTATTTCAGATAGCGTATTGGGCTAAGCGGCATCTCGAAGCGCATGAAATGGCGAGTATAATGCACTATTAAACTTCTAGGGTAAGGCAAACAGAGGCCCGATTACATCATTTTATATAACGGTTAATATAAGAATGCAGCGTAATTCTATCACATTTGTTCAACTTACGTCGCTCATATTTCAGATAGCGTACTGGGCTAGGCGGCATCTTAAAGCGCATGAAATGGTGAGTAAAATGCACTGTTAAACATCTATGATAGGGCAAACAGAGGCCCGATTACATCATTTTACATTAAGGTTCATATAAGAATTCAGGGAAATTCTATCACATTTGTTCAATTTACGTCGCTCCTATTCCAGATAACGTATTGGGCTAAGCGGCACCTCATAGCGCATGAAATGGCGAGTAAAATGCACTATTAAACTTCTAGGGTAGGGCAAGCAGAGTCCCGATTAGATCATTTTATATTATTGTTAATTTAAGAATTCAGCGAAATTCTATCACATATGTTCAATTTACGTCGCTCCTATTTCAGATAGCGTACTGGGTTCGGCCGCATCTTAAAGAGCGTGGAATGGCGAGTGAAATGCACTATTAGACTTCTATGGTAGGGCGAACAGAGACCCGATTAGATCATTTCATATTATGGTTAATTTAAGAATTCAGCGAAATTCTATAACATTTGTTCAATTTACGTCGCTCCTATTTCAGATAGCGTATTGGGCTATGCGGCATCTCAAAGCGCATGAAATGGCGAGTAAAATGCACTGTTAAACTTCTATGATAGGGCAAACAGAGGCCCGATTACATCATTTTACATTAAGGTTAATATAAGAATTCAGGGAAATTCTAACACATTTGTTCAATTTACGTCGCTCCTATTCCAGATAGCGTATTGGGCTAAGCGGAATCTCATAGCGCATGAAATGGCGAGTAAAATGCACTATTAAACTTCTAGGATAAGGCAAACAGAGACCCGATTAGATCATTTTATATTACGGATAATATAAGAATTCAGCGTAATTCTATCACATTTGTTCAATTTACGTCGCCCCTATTTCAAGTAGCGTATTGTGCTAAGCGGCATCTCAAAGCGCGTGAAATGGCGAGTAAAATGCACTACTAAACTTCTATGGTAGGGCAATCAGAGACCCGATTAGATCATTTTATATTTTGTTTAATATAAGATTTCAGGGAAATTCTATCGCATTTGTTCAATTTACGTCGCTCCTATTTCAGATAGCGTATTGGGCTAGGCGGCATCTCAAAGCGCATGAAATGGCGAATAAAATGCACTATTAAAGTTCTAGGGTAGGGCAATCAGAGACCCGATTAGATCATTTTATATTTTGGTTAATATAAGAATTCAGCGAAATTCTGTCACAATTGTTCTATTTACGTCGCTCGTATTTCAGATAGCTTATTGTGCTTAGCGGCATCTCAAAGCGCATGAAATGGCGAGTGAAATGCACTATTAAACTTCTAGGATAATTCAAACAGAGACCCGATTAGATCATTTTATATTACGGTTAATATAAGAATTCAGCGTAATTCTATCACATTTGTTCAATTTACGTCTCTCCTATTTCAGATAGCGTATTGGGCTACGCGGCATCTCAAAGCGCATGAAATGACGAGTAAAATGCACTATTAAACTTCTAGGGTAGGGCGAACAGAGCCCGAACAGATCATTTTCCATTAAGGTTAATATAAGAATTCAGGGAAATCTATCACATTTGTTCAATTTACGTCGCTCCAATGTCAGATAGCGTACTGGGCTAGGCGGCATCTTAAAGCGCATGAAATGACGAGTGAAATGCACTATTAAACTTCTAGGGTAGGGCGAACAGAGACTCGATTAGATCATTTTACATTAATGTTAATATGAGAATTCAGCGAAATTCTATCACATTTGTTCAATTTACGTCAGTCATATTTCAGATAGCGTACTGGGCTATACGGCATCTCAAAGCGCATGAAATGGCGAGTAAAATGCACTGTTATACTTCTAGGGTAGGGCAAACAGAGACCCGATTACATCATTTTATATAACGGTTAATATAAGAATGCAGCGTAATTCTATCACATTTGTTCAACTTACGTCGCTCGTATTTCAGATAGCGTACTGGGCTATGCGGCATCTTAAAGCGCGTGGAATGGCGAGTAAAATGCACTACTAAACTTCTATGATAGGGCAATCAGAGACCCGATTAGATCATTTTCTATTTTGGTTAATATAAGTATTCAGCGAAATTCTATCACATTTGTTCAATTTACGTCGCTCCTATTTCAGATAGCGTATTGGGCTAAGCGGTATCTCAAAGCGCATTAAATGGCGTGTGAAATGCACTATCAAACTTCTAGGATAATTCAAACAGAGACCCGATTAGATCATTTTATATTACGGTTAATATAAGAATTCAGCGAAATTCTATCACATTTGTTCAATTTACGTCTCTCCTATTTCAGATAGCGTATTGGGCTACGCGGCATCTCAAAGCGCATGAAATGACGAGTAAAATGCACGATTAAACTTCTAGGGTAGGGCGAACAGAGCCCGAACAGATCATTTTCCATTAAGGTTAATATAAGAATTCAGGGAAATCTATCACATTTGTTCAATTTACGTCGCTCCAATGTCAGATAGCGTACTGGGCTAGGCGGCATCTTAAAGCGCATGAAATGACGAGTGAAATGCACTATTAAACTTCTAGGGTAGGGCGAACAGAGACTCGATTAGATCATTTTACATTAATGTTAATATGAGAATTCAGCGAAATTCTATCACATTTGTTCAATTTACGTCAGTCATATTTCAGATAGCGTACTGGGCTATACGGCATCTCAAAGCGCATGAAATGGCGAGTAAAATGCACTGTTATACTTCTAGGGTAGGGCAAACAGAGACCCGATTAGATCATTTGTTATTATGGTTAATTTAAGAATTCAGCGAAATTCTATCACATTTGTTCAATTTATGTCGCTCCTGTTTCAGATAGCGTATTGGGCTAAGCGGCATCTCGAAGCGCATGAAATGGCAAGTATAATGCACTATTAAACTTCTAGGGTAAGGCAAACAGAGGCCCGATTACATCATTTTATATAACGGTTAATATAAGAATGCAGCGTAATTCTATCACATTTGTTCAACTTACGTCGCTCATATTTCAGATAGCGTACTGGGCTAGGCGGCATCTTAAAGCGCATGAAATGGCGAGTAAAATGCACTGTTAAACATCTATGATAGGGCAAACAGAGGCCCGATTACATCATTTTACATTAAGGTTCATATAAGAATTCAGGGAAATTCTATCACATTTGTTCAATTTACGTCGCTCCTATTCCAGATAACGTATTGGGCTAAGCGGCATCTCATAGCGCATGAAATGGCGAGTAAAATGCACTATTAAACTTCTAGGGTAGGGCAAGCAGAGACCCGATTAGATCATTTTATATTATTGTTAATTTAAGAATTCAGCGAAATTCTATCACATATGTTCAATTTACGTCGCTCCTATTTCAGATAGCGTACTGGGTTCGGCCGCATCTTAAAGAGCGTGGAATGGCGAGTGAAATGCACTATTAGACTTCTATGGTAGGGCGAACAGAGACCCGATTAGATCATTTTATATTATGGTTAATTTAAGAATTCAGCGAAATTCTATAACATTTGTTCAATTTACGTCGCTCCTATTTCAGATAGCGTATTGGGCTATGCGGCATCTCAAAGCGCATGAAATGGCGAGTAAAATGCACTGTTAAACTTCTATGATAGGGCAAACAGAGGCCCGATTACATCATTTTACATTAAGGTTAATATAAGAATTCAGGGAAATTCTAACACATTTGTTCAATTTACGTCGCTCCTATTCCAGATAGCGTATTGGGCTAAGCGGAATCTCATAGCGCATGAAATGGCGAGTAAAATGCACTATTAAACTTCTAGGATAAGGCAAACAGAGACCCGATTAGATCATTTTATATTACGGATAATATAAGAATTCAGCGTAATTCTATCACATTTGTTCAATTTACGTCGCCCCTATTTCAAGTAGCGTATTGTGCTAAGCGGCATCTCAAAGCGCGTGGAATGGCGAGTAAAATGCACTACTAAACTTCTATGGTAGGGCAATCAGAGACCCGATTAGATCATTTTATATTTTGTTTAATATAAGATTTCAGGGAAATTCTATCGCATTTGTTCAATTTACGTCGCTCCTATTTCAGGTAGCGTATTGGGCTAGGCGGCATCTCAAAGCGCATGAAATGGCGAATAAAATGCACTATTAAAGTTCTAGGGTAGGGCAATCAGAGACCCGATTAGATCATTTTATATTTTGGTTAATATAAGAATTCAGCGAAATTCTATCACAATTGTTCTATTTACGTCGCTCGTATTTCAGATAGCTTATTGTGCTTAGCGGCATCTCAAAGCGCATGAAATGGCGAGTGAAATGCACTATTAAACTTCTAGGGTAGGGCAAACAGAGACCCGATTAGATCATTTTATATTTTGGTTCATATAAGAATTCAGCGAAATTCTATCACATTTGTTCAATTTACGTCGCTCCTATTTCAGATAGCGTATTGGGCTAAGCGGCATCTCAAAGCGCATGAAATGGCGAGTAAAATGCACTATCAAACTTCTAGGATAATTCAGACAGAGACCCGATTAGATCATTTTATATTACGGTTAATATAAGAATTCAGCGTAATTCTATCACATTTGTTCAACTTACGTCGCTCGTATTTCAGATAGCGTACTGGGCTATGCGGCATCTTAAAGCGCGTGGAATGGCGAGTAAAATGCACTACTAAACTTCTATGATAGGGCAATCAGAGACCCGATTAGATCATTTTCTATTTTGGTTAATATAAGTATTCAGCGAAATTCTATCACATTTGTTCAATTTACGTCGCTCCTATTTCAGATAGCGTATTGGGCTAAGCGGTATCTCAAAGCGCATTAAATGGCGTGTGAAATGCACTATCAAACTTCTAGGATAATTCAAACAGAGACCCGATTAGATCATTTTATATTACGGTTAATATAAGAATTCAGCGAAATTCTATCACATTTGTTCAATTTACGTCTCTCCTATTTCAGATAGCGTATTGGGCTACGTGGCATCTCAAAGCGCATGAAATGACGAGTAAAATGCACGATTAAACTTCTAGGGTAGGGCGAACAGAGCCCGAACAGATCATTTTCCATTAAGGTTAATATAAGAATTCAGGGAAATCTATCACATTTGTTCAATTTACGTCGCTCCTATGTCAGATAGCGTACTGGGCTAGGCGGCATCTTAAAGCGCATGAAATGACGAGTGAAATGCACTATTAAACTTCTAGGGTAGGGCGAACAGAGACTCGATTAGATCATTTTACATTAATGTTAATATGAGAATTCAGCGAAATTCTATCACATTTGTTCAATTTACGTCAGTCATATTTCAGATAGCGTACTGGGCTATACGGCATCTCAAAGCGCATGAAATGGCGAGTAAAATGCACTGTTATACTTCTAGGGTAGGGCAAACAGAGACCCGATTAGATCATTTGTTATTATGGTTAATTTAAGAATTCAGCGAAATTCTATCACATTTGTTCAATTTATGTCGCTCCTGTTTCAGATAGCGTATTGGGCTAAGCGGCATCTCGAAGCGCATGAAATGGCGAGTATAATGCACTATTAAACTTCTAGGGTAAGGCAAACAGAGGCCCGATTACATCATTTTATATAACGGTTAATATAAGAATGCAGCGTAATTCTATCACATTTGTTCAACTTACGTCGCTCATATTTCAGATAGCGTACTGGGCTAGGCGGCATCTTAAAGCGCATGAAATAGCGAGTAAAATGCACTGTTAAACATCTATGATAGGGCAAACAGAGGCCCGATTACATCATTTTACATTAAGGTTCATATAAGAATTCAGGGAAATTCTATCACATTTGTTCAATTTACGTCGCTCCTATTCCAGATAACGTATTGGGCTAAGCGGCATCTCATAGCGCATGAAATGGCGAGTAAACTGCACTATTAAACTTCTAGGGTAGGGCAAGCAGAGACCCGATTAGATCATTTTATATTATTGTTAATTTAAGAATTCAGCGAAATTCTATCACATATGTTCAATTTACGTCGCTCCTATTTCAGATAGCGTACTGGGTTCGGCCGCATCTTAAAGAGCGTGGAATGGCGAGTGAAATGCACTATTAGACTTCTATGGTAGGGCGAACAGAGACCCGATTAGATCATTTTATATTATGGTTAATTTAAGAATTCAGCGAAATTCTATAACATTTGTTCAATTTACGTCGCTCCTATTTCAGATAGCGTATTGGGCTATGCGGCATCTCAAAGCGCATGAAATGGCGAGTAAAATGCACTGTTAAACTTCTATGATAGGGCAAACAGAGGCCCGATTACATCATTTTACATTAAGGTTAATATAAGAATTCAGGGAAATTCTAACACATTTGTTCAATTTACGTCGCTCCTATTCCAGATAGCGTATTGGGCTAAGCGGAATCTCATAGCGCATGAAATGGCGAGTAAAATGCACTATTAAACTTCTAGGATAAGGCAAACAGAGACCCGATTAGATCATTTTATATTACGGATAATATAAGAATTCAGCGTAATTCTATCACATTTGTTCAATTTACGTCGCCCCTATTTCAAGTAGCGTATTGTGCTAAGCGGCATCTCAAAGCGCGTGGAATGGCGAGTAAAATGCACTACTAAACTTCTATGGTAGGGCAATCAGAGACCCGATTAGATCATTTTATATTTTGTTTAATATAAGATTTCAGGGAAATTCTATCGCATTTGTTCAATTTACGTCGCTCCTATTTCAGATAGCGTATTGGGCTAGGCGGCATCTCAAAGCGCATGAAATGGCGAATAAAATGCACTATTAAAGTTCTAGGGTAGGGCAAACAGAGACCCGATTAGATCATTTTATATTATGGTTAATTTAAGAATTGAGCGAAATTCTACCTCATTTGTTCAACTTACGTCGCTCCTAATTTAGATAGCGTACTGGGCTAGGCGGCATCTTAAAGCGCGTGGAATGACGAGTAAAATGCACTGCTAAACTTCTATGATAGGGCAATCAGAGACCCGATTAGATCATTTTATATTTTGTTTATAATAAGATTTCAGGGAAATTCTATCACATTTGTTTAATTTACGTCGCTCCTATTTCAGATAGCGTATTGGGCGAAGCGGCATCTCAAAGCGCTTGAAATGGCGAGTAAAATGCACTATTAAACTTCTAGGGTAGGGCAAACAGAGACTCGATTAGATCATTTTATATTGTGGTTAATTTAAGAATTCAGCAAAATTCTATCACATTTGTTCAATGTACGTCGCTCCTATTTCGGATAGCGTACTGGGCTAAGCGGCACCCTAAAGCGCGTGGAGTGGCGAGTAAAATGCACTATTAATCTTCTATGATAGGGCAATCAGAGACCCGATTAGATCATTTTATATTTTGGTTAATATAAGAATTCAGCGAAATTCTATCACAATTGTTCTATTTACGTCGCTCGTATTTCAGATAGCTTATTGTGCTTAGCGGCATCTCAAAGCGCATGAAATGGCGAGTGAAATGCACTATTAAACTTCTAGGGTAGGGCAAACAGAGACCCGATTAGATCATTTTATATTTTGGTTCATATAAGAATTCAGCGAAATTCTATCACATTTGTTCAATTTACGTCGCTCCTATTTCAGATAGCGTATTGGGCTAAGCGGTATCTCAAAGCGCATTAAATGGCGTGTGAAATGCACTATCAAACTTCTAGGATAATTCAAACAGAGACCCGATTAGATCATTTTATATTACGGTTAATATGAGAATTCAGCGAAATTCTATCACATTTGTTCAATTTACGTCAGTCATATTTCAGATAGCGTACTGGGCTATACGGCATCTCAAAGCGCATGAAATGGCGAGTAAAATGCACTGTTATACTTCTAGGGTAGGGCAAACAGAGACCCGATTAGATCATTTGTTATTATGGTTAATTTAAGAATTCAGCGAAATTCTATCACATTTGTTCAATTTATGTCGCTCCTGTTTCAGATAGCGTATTGGGCTAAGCGGCATCTCGAAGCGCATGAAATGGCGAGTATAATGCACTATTAAACTTCTAGGGTAAGGCAAACAGAGGCCCGATTACATCATTTTATATAACGGTTAATATAAGAATGCAGCGTAATTCTATCACATTTGTTCAACTTACGTCGCTCATATTTCAGATAGCGTCCTGGGCTAGGCGGCATCTTAAAGCGCATGAAATAGCGAGTAAAATGCACTGTTAAACATCTATGATAGGGCAAACAGAGGCCCGATTACATCATTTTACATTAAGGTTCATATAAGAATTCAGGGAAATTCTATCTCATTTGTTCAATTTACGTCGCTCCTATTCCAGATAACGTATTGGGCTAAGCGGCATCTCATAGCGCATGAAATGGCGAGTAAAATGCACTATTAAACTTCTAGGGTACGGCAAGCAGAGACCCGATTAGATCATTTTATATTATTGTTAATTTAAGAATTCAGCGAAATTCTATCACATATGTTCAATTTACGTCGCTCCTATTTCAGATAGCGTACTGGGTTCGGCCGCATATTAAAGAGCGTGGAATGGCGAGTGAAATGCACTATTAGACTTCTATGGTAGGGCGAACAGAGACCCGATTAGATCATTTTATATTATGGTTAATTTAAGAATTCAGCGAAATTCTATAACATTTGTTCAATTTACGTCGCTCCTATTTCAGATAGCGTATTGGGCTATGCGGCATCTCAAAGCGCATGAAATGGCGAGTAAAATGCACTGTTAAACTTCTATGATAGGGCAAACAGAGGCCCGATTACATCATTTTACATTAAGGTTAATATAAGAATTCAGGGAAATTCTAACACATTTGTTCAATTTACGTCGCTCCTATTCCAGATAGCGTATTGGGCTAAGCGGAATCTCATAGCGCATGAAATGGCGAGTAAAATGCACTATTAAACTTCTAGGATAAGGCAAACAGAGACCCGATTAGATCATTTTATATTACGGATAATATAAGAATTCAGCGTAATTCTATCACATTTGTTCAATTTACGTCGCCCCTATTTCAAGTAGCGTATTGTGCTAAGCGGCATCTCAAAGCGCGTGGAATGGCGAGTAAAATGCACTACTAAACTTCTATGGTAGGGCAATCAGAGACCCGATTAGATCATTTTATATTTTGTTTAATATAAGATTTCAGGGAAATTCTATCGCATTTGTTCAATTTACGTCGCTCCTATTTCAGATAGCGTATTGGGCTAGGCGGCATCTCAAAGCGCATGAAATGGCGAATAAAATGCACTATTAAAGTTCTAGGGTAGGGCAAACAGAGACCCGATTAGATCATTTTATATTATGGTTAATTTAAGAATTGAGCGAAATTCTACCTCATTTGTTCAACTTACGTCGCTCCTAATTTAGATAGCGTACTGGGCTAGGCGGCATCTTAAAGCGCGTGGAATGACGAGTAAAATGCACTGCTAAACTTCTATGATAGGGCAATCAGAGACCCGATTAGATCATTTTATATTTTGTTTATAATAAGATTTCAGGGAAATTCTATCACATTTGTTTAATTTACGTCGCTCCTATTTCAGATAGCGTATTGGGCGAAGCGGCATCTCAAAGCGCTTGAAATGGCGAGTAAAATGCACTATTAAACTTCTAGGGTAGGGCAAACAGAGACTCGATTAGATCATTTTATATTATGGTTAATTTAAGAATTCAGCAAAATTCTATCACATTTGTTCAATGTACGTCGCTCCTATTTCGGATAGCGTACTGGGCTAAGCGGCACCCTAAAGCGCGTGGAGTGGCGAGTAAAATGCACTATTAATCTTCTATGATAGGGCAATCAGAGACCCGATTAGATCATTTTATATTTTGGTTAATATAAGAATTCAGCGAAATTCTATCACAATTGTTCTATTTACGTCGCTCGTATTTCAGATAGCTTACTGTGCTTAGCGGCATCTCAAAGCGCATGAAATGACGAGTGAAATGCACTATTAAAGTTCTAGGGTAGGGCAAACAGAGACCCGATTAGATCATTTTATATTTTGGTTCATATAAGAATTCAGCGAAATTCTATCACATTTGTTCAATTTACGTCGCTCATATTTCAGATAGCGTATTGGGCTAAGCGGTATCTCAAAGCGCATGAAATGGCGAGTAAAATGCAATACTAAACTTCTAGGATAAGGCAAACAGAGACCCGATTAGATCATTTTATATTACGGTTAATATAAGTATTCAGCGTAATTCTATCACATTTGTTCAACTTACGTCGCTCCTAATTTAGATAGCGTACTGGGCTAGGCGGCATATTAAAGCGCGTGGAATGGCGAGTAAAATGCACTGCTAAACTTCTATGATAGGGCAATCAGAGACCCGATTAGATCATTTTATATTTTGTTTAATATAAGATTTCAGGGAAATTCTATCACACTTGTTCAATTTACGTCGCTCCTATTTCAGATAGCGTATTGGGCTAAGCGGCATCTCAAGGCGCATGAAATGGCGAATAAAATGCGCTATTAAACTTCTAGGATAGGGCGAACAGAGACCCGATTAGATCATTTTACATTCTGGTTCTTAAAAGAATTCAGCGAAATTCTATCACATTTGTTCAACGTACGTCGCTCCTATTTCAGATAGCGTATTGGATAAGCGGCATCTTAAAGCGCATGAAATGGCGAGTGAAATGCACTATTAAACTTCTAGGGTAGGGCAAACAGAGACCCGATTAGATCATTTTATATTATGGTAAATTTAAGATGTCAGTTAAATTTTATCACATCTGTTCAATTTACGTCGCTCCTATTTCAGATAGCGTACTGGGCTAGGCGGCATCTTGAAGCGCGTGGAATGGCGAGTAAAGTGCACTACTAAACTTCTATGATAGGGCAATCAGAGACCCGATTAGATCATTTTATATTTTGTTTAGTATCAGATTTCAGGGAATTTGTATCACATTTGTTCAATTTACGTCGCTCCTAATTCAGATAGCGTATTCGGCTAAGCGGCATCTCAAAGCGCATGAAATGGCGAATAAAATGCCCTCGTAAACTTCTAGGCTAGGGCAAACAGAGACCCGATTAGATCATTTTATATTAGGGTTAATTTAAGAATTCAGCAAAATTCTATCACACTTGTTCAATTTACGTCGCTCGTATTTCAGATAGCGAACTGGGCTAGGCGGCATCTTAAAGCGCGTGGAATGGCGAGTAAAATGCACTATTAAACTTCTATGATAGGGCAATCAGAGACCCGATTAGATCATTTTATAGTTTGGTTAATATAAGAATTCATCGAAATTCTATCACATTTGTTCAATTTACGTCGCTCCTATTTCAGATAGCTTATTGGACTAAGCCACATCTCAAAGCGCATGAAATGACGAGTGAAATGCACTATTAAACTTCTAGGATAGGGCGAACGGAGACCCGATTAGATCATTTTACATTATGGTTAATAAAAGAATCCAGCGAAATTCTATCACATTTGTTCAACTTACGTCGCTCCTATTTCAGATAGCGTATTGGGCTAACCGGCATCTCAAAGCGCATGAAATGGCGAGTAAAATGCACTATTAGATTTCTATGGTAGGGCGTACAGAGGCCCGATTAGATCATTTTATATTATGGTTAATTTAAGAATTCAGCGTAATTCTATCACATTCGTTCAACTTACGTCGCTCCTATTTCAGGTAGCGTACTGGGCTAGGCGGCATCTTAAAGCGCGTGGAATGGCGAGTAAAATGCACTATTAAACTTCTAGGATAAGGCAAACAGAGACCCGATTAGATAATTTTATATTACGGTTAATATAAGAATGCGGCGTAATTCTTTCACATTTGTTCAATTTACGTCGCTGCTATTCCAGATAGCTTATTGTGCTTAGCGGCATCTCAAAGCGCATGAAATGGCGAGTGAAATGCACTATTAAACTTCTAGGATAAGGCAAACAGAGACCCGATTAGATCATTTTATATTACGGTTAATATAAGAATGCGGCGTAATTCTTTCACATTTGTTCAATTTACGTCGCTGCTATTCCAGATAGCTTATTGTGCTTAGCGGCATCTCCAAGCGCATGAAATGACGAGTGAAATGCACTATTAAACTTCTAGGGTAGGGCAAACAGAGACCCGATTAGATCATTTTATATTATGGTTACTTTAAGAATTCAGCGAAATTCTATCACATTTGTTCAATTTACGTCGCTCCTATTTCAGATAGCGTACTGTGCTAGACGGCATCTTAAGGCGCGTGGAATGGCGAGTGAAATGCACTATTAAACTTCTGGGGTAGGGCGAACAGAGACCCGATTAGATCATTTTACATTAAGGTTAATATAAGTATTCAGCGAGATTCTATCACATTTGTTCAATTTACGTCGCTCCTATTTCAGACAGCTTATTGGGCTTAGCGGCATCTCAAAGCGCATGAAATGGCGAACAAAATGCACTATTAAACTTCTAGGCTAGGGCGAACAGAGACCAGATTAGATCATTTTATATTTTGGTTAATATAAGAATTCTGCGAAATTCTATCACATTTGTTCAACTTACGTCGCTCCTATTTCAGATAGCGTACTGTGCTAGGCGGCATCTTAAAGCTAATAGAATGGCGAGTAAAATGCACTACTAAACTTCTATGATAGGGCAATCAGAGACCCGATTAGCTCATTTTATATTTTGTTTAATATAAGATTTCAGGGAAATTCTATCACATTTGTTCAATTTACGTCGCTCCTATTTCAGATAGCTTATTGGGCTAAGCGGCATGTCAAAGCGCATGAAATGACGAGTGAAATGCACTGTTAAACTTCTATGATAGGGCAATCAGAGACCCGATTAGATCATTTTATATTTTGTTTAATATAAGATTTCAGGGAAATTCTATCACATTTGTTCAATTTACGTCGCTCCTATTTCAGATAGCTTATTGGGCTAAGCGGCATCTGAAGGCGCATGAAATGGCGAGTAAAATGCACTATTAAACTTCTAGGGTAGGGCAAACAGAGACCCGATTAGATCATTTTATATTATGGTTAATTTAAGAATTCAGTGAAATTCTATCACATTTGTTCAATTTACGTCGCTCCTATTTCAAATAGCGTATTGGGCTCAGCGGCATCTCAAAGCGCATGAAATGGCGAGTAAAATGCACTATTAAATTTCTAGGATAAGGCAAACGGAGACCCGATTAGATCATTTTATATTACGGTTAATATAAGAAATCAGCGTAATTCTGTCACATTCGTTCAACTTACGTAGCTCCTATTTCAGATAGCGTACTGGGCTGGGCGGCATCTTAAAGCGCGTGGAATGGCGAGTAAAATGCACTATTAAACTTCTATGATAGGGCAATCAGAGACCCGATTAGATCATTTTATATTTTGGTTAATATAAGAATTCAGCAAAATTCTATCACATTTGTTCAATATACGTCGCTCCCATTTCAGATAGCTTATTGGGCTAAGCGGCATCGCAAAGCGCATGAAATGACGAGTGAAATGCACTATTAAACTTCTTGGGTAGGGCGAACAAAGACACGATTAGATCATTTTACATTAAGGTTAATATAAGAATTCAGCGAAATTCTATCACATTTGTTCAATTTACATCGCTCCTATTTCAGATAGCGACTTTTGCTAAGTGGCATCTCAAAGCGCAAGAAATGGCGAGTAAAATGCACTATTAAACTTCTAGGGTAGGGCAAACAGAGACCCCATTAGATCATTTTATATTATGGTTAATATAAGAATTCACCGAAGTTCTATCACATTTGATTAATTTACGTCGCTCCTATTTCAGTTAGCGTATTGGGCTAAGCGGCATCTCAAAGCGCATGAAATGGCGAGTAAAATGCACTATTAAACTTCTAGGGTAGGGCAATGAGAGACCCGATTAGATCATTTTATATTTTGGTTAATATAAGAATTCAGCGAAATTCTATCACATTTGTTCAATTTACGTCGCTCCTATTTCAGATAGCGTATTGGGCTAAGCGGCATCTCAAAGCGCATGAAATGGCGAGTAAAATGCACTATTAAACTTCTAGGGTAGGGCAATCAGAGACCCGATTAGATCATTTTATATTTTGGTTAATATAAGAATTCAGCGAAATTCTATCACATTTGTTCAATTTACGTCGCTCCTATTTCAGATAGCGTATTGGGCTAAGCGGCATCTCAAAGCGCATGAAATGGCGAGTAAAATGCACTATTAAACTTCTAGGATAAGGCAAACGGAGACCCGATTAGATCATTTTATATTACGGTTAATATAAGAAATCAGCGTAATTCTGTCACATTCGTTCAACTTACGTAGCTCCTATTTCAGATAGCGTACTGGGCTGGGCGGCATCTTAAAGCGCGTGGAAGGGCGAGTAAAATGCACTACTAAACTTCTATGGTAGGGCAATCAGAGTCCCGTTTAGATCATTTTATGTATTGTTTAATATAAGATATCAGGGAAATTCTATCACATTTGTTCAATTTACGTCGCTCCTATTTCAGATAGCGTATTGGGCTAAGCGGCATCTCAAAGCGTATGAAATGACGAGAGAAATGCACTATTAAACTTCTTGGGTAGGGCGAACAGAGACCCGATTAGGTCATTTCATATTATGGTTAATTTAAGAATTCAGCGAAATTCTATCACATTTGTTCAATTTACATCGCTCCTATTTCAGAAAGCTTATTGGGATAAGCGGCATCTCAAAGCGCATGAAATGGCGAGTAAAATGCACTATTAAACTTCTAGGATAAGGCAAACGGAGACCCGATTAGATCATTTTATATTACGGTTAATATAAGAATTCAGCGTAATTTTGTGACATTTGTTCAACTTATGTAGCTCCTACTTCAGATAGCGTGCTGGGCTAGGCGGCAACGTAAAGCGCGTGGAATGGCGAGTAAAATGCACTGTTAAACTTCTATGATAGGGCAATCAGAGACCCGATTAGATCATTTTATATTTTGGTTAATATAAGAATTCAGCGAAATTCTATCACATTTGTTCAATTTACGTCGCTCCTATCTCAGATAGCTTATTGGGCTAAGCGGCATCGCAAAGCGCATGAATTGACGCGTAAAATGCACTATTAAATTTCTAGGATAAGGCAAACAGAGACCCGATTAGATCATTTTATATTACGGTTAACATAAGAATGCAGCGTAATTCTGTGACATTTGTTCAACTTACGTAGCTCCTATTTCAGATAGCGTACTGGGCTAGGCGGCAACTTAAAGCGCGTGGAATGGCGAGTAAAATGCACTATTAAACTTCTATGATAGGGCAATCAGAGACGCGATTAGATCATTTTATATTTTGGTTAATATAAGAATTCAGCGAAATTCTATCACATTTGTTCAATTTACGTCGCTCCTATTTCAGATAGCGTACTGGGCTAGGCGGCATCTCAAAGCACATGAAATGTTGAGTAAAATGCTCTATTAAACTTGTAGGGTAGGCAAACAGAGACCCGATTAGGTCATTTCATATTATGGTTAATTTAAGAATTCAGCGAAATTCTATCACATTTGTTCAAGTTACATCGCTCCTATTTCAGAAAGCTTATTGGGATAAGCGGCATCTCAAAGCGCATGAAATGGCGAGTAAAATGCACTATTAAACTTCTAGGATAAGGCAAACAGAGACCCGATTAGATCATTTTATATTAAGGTTAATATAAGAATTCAGCGTAATTCTGTCACATTTGTTCAAGTTACGTAGCTCCTATTTCAAATAGCGTACTGGGCTTGGCGGCAACTTAAACCGCGTGGAATGGCGAGTAAAATGCACTATTAAACTTCTATGATAGGGCAATCAGAGACCCGATTAGTTCATTTTATATTTTGGTTAATATAAGAATCCAGCGAAATTCTATCACATTTGTTCAATTTACGTCGCTCCTATTTCAGATAGCGTATTGGGCTAAGCGGCATCTCAAAGCGCACGAAAGGGCGAGTAAAATGCACTATTAAACTTTTAGGCTGGGGCAATCAGAGACCCGATAAGATCATTTTATATTACGGTTAATATAAGAATTCAGCGAAGTTCTATCACATTTGTTCAATTTACGTCGCTCCTATTTCAGATAGCCTATTGGGCTAAGCGGCAACTCAAAGCGCATGAAATGACGAGTGAAATGCACTATTAAACTTCTAGGGTAGGGCGAACAAAGACCCGATTAGATCATTTTACATTCAGGTTAAAATAAGAATTCAGCGAAATTCTATCACATTTGTTCAATTTACGTCGCTCCTATTTCAGATAGCGTATTGGGCTAAGCTGAATCTCAAAGCGCAAGAAATGGCTCGTACAATGCACTATTCAACTTCTAGGGTAGGGCAAACAGAGACCGGACTAGATCATTTTATATTTTGGTTAATATAAGAATTCAGCGAAATTCTATCACATTTGTTCAATTTACGTCGCTCCTATTTCAGATAGCGTATTGGGCTAAGAGGCATCTCAAAGCGCATGAAATGGCGAGTAAAATGCACTATTAAACTACTAAGATAAGGCAAACAGAGACCCGATTAGATCATTTTATATTACGGTTAATATAAGAAATCAGCGTAATTCTGTGACATTTGTTCAACTTACGTAGCTCCTATTTCAGATAGCGTACTGGGCTAGGCGGCAACTTAAAGCGCGTGGAATGTGAGTAAAATGCACTATTAAACTTCTAGGGTAGGGCAATCTGAGACCCGATTAGATCATTTTATATTATGGTTAATATAAGAATTCAGCGAAATTCTATCACATTTGTTCAATATACGTCGCTCCAATTTCAGATAGCTTATTGGGCTAAGCGGCATCTCAAAGCGCATGAAATGGCGAGTAAAATGCACTATTAAACTTCTAGGGTAGGGCAATCAGAGACCCGATTAGATCATTTTATATTTTGGTTAATATAAGAATTCAGCGAAGTTCTATCACATTTGTTTTATTTACGTCGCTCCTATTTCAGATAGCGTATTGGGCTAAGCGGCATCTCAAAGCGCATGAAATGGCGAGTAAAATGCACTATTAAACTTCTAGGGTAGGGCGAACAAAGACCCGATTAGATCATTTTACATTAAGGTTAATATAAGAATTCAGCGAAATTCTATCACATTTGTTCAATTTACGTCGCTCCTATTTCAGATAGCTTATTGGGCTAAGCGGCTTCGCAAAGCGCATGAATTGACGAGTACAATGCACTATTAAACTTCTAGGGTAGGGCAAACAGAGACCCGATTAGATCATTTTATATTTTGGTTAATATAAGAATTCAGCGAAATTGTATCACATTTGTTCAACTTACGTCGCTCCTATTTCAGATAGCGCACTCGGATAGGCGGCATCTTAAAGCGCGTGGAAAGGCGAGTAAAGTGCACTATTAAACTTCGAGGGTAATGCAAACAGAGACCGGATTAGATCATTTTATGTATTGTTTAATATAAGATTTCAGGGAAATTCTATCACATTTGTTCAATTTACGTCGCTCCTATTTCAGATAGCGTATTGGGCTAAGCGGCATCTTAAAGCGCGTGGAATGGCGAGTAAAATGCACTATTAAACTTCTATAATAGGGCAATCAGAGACCCGATTAGTTCATTTTATATTTTGGTTAATATAAGAATCCAGCGAAATTCTATCACATTTGTTCAATTTACGTCGCTCCTATTTCAGATAGCGTATTGGGCTAAGCGGCATCTCAAAGCGCACGAAAGGGCGAGTAAAATGCACTATTAAACTTCTAGGGTGGGGCAATCAGAGACCCGATAAGAACATTTTATATTACGGTTAATATAAGAATTCAGCGAAGTTCTATCACGTTTGTTCAATTTACGTCGCTCCTATTTCAGATAGCTTATTGGGCTAAGAGGCATCTCAAAGCGCATGAAATGGCGAGTAAAATGCACTATTAAACTTCTAGGATAAGGCAAACAGAGACCCGATTAGATCATTTTATATTACGGTTAATATAAGAAATCAGCGTAATTCTGTCACATTCGTTCAACTTACGTAGCTCCTATTTCAGATAGCGTACTGGGCTAGGCGGCATCTTAAAGCGCGTGGAATGGCGAGTAAAATGCACTATTAAACATCTATGATAGGGCAATCAGAGACCCGATAAGATCATTTTATATTTTGGTTAATATAAGAATTCAGCGAAATTCTATCACATTTGTTCAATATACGTCGCTCCAATTTCAGATAGCTTATTGGGCTAAGCGGCATCGCAAAGCGCATGAAATGACGAGTGAAATGCACTATTAAACTTCTTGGGTAGGGCGAACAAAGACCCGATTAGATCATTTTACATTAAGGTTAATATAAGAATTCAGCGATATTCTATCACATTTGTTCAATTTACATCGCTCCTGTTTCAGATAGCGACTTGTGCTAAGTGGCATCTCAAAGCGCAAGAAATGGCGAGTAAAATGCACTATTAAACTTCAAGGGTAGGGCAAACAGAGACCCCATTAGATCATTTTATATTATGGTTAATTTAAGAATTCAGCGAAATTCTATCACATTTGTTCAATTTACGTCGCTCCTATTTCAGATAGCGTATTGGGCTAAGCGGTATCTCAAAGCGCATGAAATGGCGAGTAAAGTGCACTATTAAAGTTCTGGGGTAGGGCAATCAGAGACCCGATTAGATCATTTTATATTTTGGTTAATAAATGAATTCATCGAAATTCTATCACATTTGTTCAATTTACATCGCTCCTATTTCAGATAGCGTACTGGGCTAAGCGGCATCTCAAAGCGCAAGACATGGCGAGTAAAATGCACTATTAAACTTCTAGGATAAGGCAAACAGAGACCCGATTAGATCATTTTATATTACGGTTAATATAAGAATTCAGCGTAATTCTGTGACATTTGTTCAACTTACGTAGCTTCTATTTCAGATAGCGTGCTGGGCTAGGCGGCAACTTAAAGCGCGTGGAATGGCGAGTAAAATGCACTGTTAACCTTCTATGATAGGGCAATCAGAGACCCGATTAGATCATTTTATATTTTGGTTAATATAAGAATTCAGCGAATTTCTATCACATTTGTTCAATTTACGTCGCTCCTATTTCAGATAGCGTATTGGGCTAAGCGGCATCTCACAGCGCACGAAAGGGCGAGTAAAATGCACTATTAAACTTCTAGGGTAGGGCAATCAGAGACCCGATTAGATCATTTTATATTATGGTTAATATAAGAATTCAGCGAAATTCTATCACATTTGTTTAATTTACGTCGCTCCTATTTCAGATAGCGTATTGGGCTAAGCGGCATCTCAAAGCATATGAAATGGCGAGTAAAATGCACTATTAAACTTCTAGGGTAGGGCAATCAGAGTCCCGATTAGATCATTTTATATTTTGGTTAATATAAGAATTCAGCGAAATTCTATCACATTTGTTCAATTTACGTCGCTCCTATTTCAGATAGCGTATTGGGCTAAGCGGCATCTCAAAGCGCATGAAATGGCGAGTAAAATGCACTACTAAACTTCTAGGGTAGGGCAATCAGAGACCCGATTAGATCATTTTATATTTTGGTTAATATAAGAATTCAGCGAAATTCTATCACATTTGTTCAATTTACGTCGCTCCTATTTCAGATAGCGTATTGGGCTAAGCGGCATCTCAAAGCGCATGAAATGGCGAGTGAAATGCACTCTTAAACTTCTAGGATAAGGCAAACAGAGACCCGATTAGATCATTTTATATTACGGTTAACATAAGAATTCAGCGTAATTCTGTGACATTTGTTCAACTTACGTAGCTCCTATTTAAGATAGCGTACTGGGCTAGGCGGCAACTCAAAGCGCATGAAATGGCGAGTAAAATGCACTATTAAACTTCTAGGGTTGGGCAATCAGAGACCCGATTAGATAATTTTATACTTTGGTTAATATAAGAATCCAGCGAAATTCTATCACATTTGTTCAATTTACGTCGCTCCTATTTCAGATAGCGTATTGGGCTAAGCGGCATCTCACAGCGCACGAAAGGGCGAGTAAAATGCACTATTAAACTTCTAGGGTAGGGCAATCGGAGACCCGATTAGATCATTTTATATTTTGGTTAATATAAGAATTCAGCGAAATTCTATCACATTTGTTCAATTTACGTCGCTCCTATTTCAGATTGCGTATTGGGCTAAGCGGCATCTCAAAGCGCATGAAATGGCGAGTGAAATGCACTATCAAACTTCTAGGATAATTCAAACAGAGACCCGATTAGATCATTTTATATTACGGTTAATATAAGAATTCAGCGTAATTCTATCACATTTGTTCAACTTACGTCGCTCCTATTTCAGTTAGCGTACTGGGCTAGGCGGCATCTTAAAGCGCGTGGAATGGCGAGTAAAATGCACTACTAAACTTGTATGATAGGGCAATCAGAGACCCGATTAGATCATTTTATATTTTGGTTAATATAAGTATTCAGCGAAATTCTATCACATTTGTTCAATTTACGTCGCTCCTATTTCAGATAGCGTATTGGGCTAAGCGGCACCTCAAAGCGCATGAAATGGCGAGTGAAATGCACTATCAAACTTCTAGGATAATTCAAACAGCGACCCGATTAGATCATTTTATATTACGGTTTATTTAAGAATTGAGCTTAATTCTATCACATTTGTTCAACTTACGTCGCTCCTATTTCAGTTAGCGTACTGGGCTAGGCGGCATCTTAAAGCGCGTGGAATGGCGAGTAAAATGCACTACTAAACTTCTATGGTAGGGCAATCAGAGACCCGATTAGATCATTTTATATTTTGGTTAATATAAGAATTCAGCGAAATTCTATCACATTTGTTCAATTTACGTCGCTCCTATTTCAGATAGCGTATTGGGCTAAGCGGCATCTCAAAGCGCATGAAATGGAGAGTGAAATGCACTATCAAACTTCTAGGATAATTCAAACAGAGACCCGATTAGATCATTTTATATTACGGTTAATATAAGAATTCAGCGAAATTCTATCACATTTGTTCAATTTACGTCTCTCCTATTTCAGATAGCGTATTGGGCTACGCGGCATCTCAAAGCGCATGAAATGACGAGTGGAATGCACGATTAAACTTCTAGGGTAGGGCGAACAGAGCCCGAACAGATCATTTTCCATTAAGGTTAATATAAGAATTCAGGGAAATCTATCACATTTGTTCAATTTACGTCGCTCCTATTTCAGATAGCGTACTGGGCTAGGCGGCATCTTAAAGCGCATGAAATGACGAGTGAAATGCACTATTAAACTTCTAGGGTAGGGCGAACAGAGACTCGATTAGATCATTTTACATTAATGTTAATATAAGTATTCAGCGAAATTCTATCACATTTGTTCAATTTACGTCGCTCCTATTTCAGATAGCGTATTGGGCTAAGCGGCACCTCAAAGCGCATGAAATGGCGAGTGAAATGCACTATCAAACTTCTAGGATAATTCAAACAGAGACCCGATTAGATCATTTTATATTACGGTTAATATAAGAATTCAGCGTAATTCTATCACATTTGTTCAACTTACGTCGTTCCTATTTCAGATAGCGTACTGGGCTAAGCGGCATCTTAAAGCGCGTGGAATGGCGAGTAAAATGCACTATTAAACTTCTATGATAGGGCAATCAGAGACCCGATTAGATCATTTTATATTTTGGTTAATATAAGAATTCAGCGAAATTCTATCACATTTGTTCAATTTACGTCGCTCCTATTTCAGATAGCGTACTGGGCTAGGCGGCATCTCAAAGCACATGAAATGTTGAGTAAAATGCTCTATTAAACTTGTAGGGTAGGCAAACAGAGACCCGATTAGGTCATTTCATATTATGGTTAATTTAAGAATTCAGCGAAATTCTATCACATTTGTTCAAGTTACATCGCTCCTATTTCAGAAAGCTTATTGGGATAAGCGGCATCTCAAAGCGCATGAAATGGCGAGTAAAATGCACTATTAAACTTCTAGGATAAGGCAAACAGAGACCCGATTAGATCATTTTATATTAAGGTTAATATAAGAATTCAGCGTAATTCTGTCACATTCGTTCAAGTTACGTAGCTCCTATTTCAAATAGCGTACTGGGCTTGGCGGCAACTTAAACCGCGTGGAATGGCGAGTAAAATGCACTATTAAACTTCTATGATAGGGCAATCAGAGACCCGATTAGTTCATTTTATATTTTGGTTAATATAAGAATCCAGCGAAATTCTATCACATTTGTTCAATTTACGTCGCTCCTATTTCAGATAGCGTATTGGGCTAAGCGGCATCTCAAAGCGCACGAAAGGGCGAGTAAAATGCACTATTAAACTTTTAGGCTGGGGCAATCAGAGACCCGATAAGATCATTTTATATTACGGTTAATATAAGAATTCAGCGAAGTTCTATCACATTTGTTCAATTTACGTCGCTCCTATTTCAGATAGCCTATTGGGCTAAGCGGCAACTCAAAGCGCATGAAATGACGAGTGAAATGCACTATTAAACTTCTAGGGTAGGGCGAACAAAGACCCGATTAGATCATTTTACATTCAGGTTAAAATAAGAATTCAGCGAAATTCTATCACATTTGTTCAATTTACGTCGCTCCTATTTCAGATAGCGTATTGGGCTAAGCTGAATCTCAAAGCGCAAGAAATGGCTCGTACAATGCACTATTCAACTTCTAGGGTAGGGCAAACAGAGACCGGACTAGATCATTTTATATTTTGGTTAATATAAGAATTCAGCGAAATTCTATCACATTTGTTCAATTTACGTCGCTCCTATTTCAGATAGCGTATTGGGCTAAGAGGCATCTCAAAGCGCATGAAATGGCGAGTAAAATGCACTATTAAACTACTAAGATAAGGCAAACAGAGACCCGATTAGATCATTTTATATTACGGTTAATATAAGAAATCAGCGTAATTCTGTGACATTTGTTCAACTTACGTAGCTCCTATTTCAGATAGCGTACTGGGCTAGGCGGCAACTTAAAGCGCGTGGAATGTGAGTAAAATGCACTATTAAACTTCTAGGGTAGGGCAATCTGAGACCCGATTAGATCATTTTATATTATGGTTAATATAAGAATTCAGCGAAATTCTATCACATTTGTTCAATATACGTCGCTCCAATTTCAGATAGCTTATTGGGCTAAGCGGCATCTCAAAGCGCATGAAATGGCGAGTAAAATGCACTATTAAACTTCTAGGGTAGGGCAATCAGAGACCCGATTAGATCATTTTATATTTTGGTTAATATAAGAATTCAGCGAAGTTCTATCACATTTGTTTTATTTACGTCGCTCCTATTTCAGATAGCGTATTGGGCTAAGCGGCATCTCAAAGCGCATGAAATGGCGAGTAAAATGCACTATTAAACTTCTAGGGTAGGGCGAACAAAGACCCGATTAGATCATTTTACATTAAGGTTAATATAAGAATTCAGCGAAATTCTATCACATTTGTTCAATTTACGTCGCTCCTATTTCAGATAGCTTATTGGGCTAAGCGGCTTCGCAAAGCGCATGAATTGACGAGTACAATGCACTATTAAACTTCTAGGGTAGGGCAAACAGAGACCCGATTAGATCATTTTATATTTTGGTTAATATAAGAATTCAGCGAAATTGTATCACATTTGTTCAACTTACGTCGCTCCTATTTCAGATAGCGCACTCGGATAGGCGGCATCTTAAAGCGCGTGGAAAGGCGAGTAAAGTGCACTATTAAACTTCGAGGGTAATGCAAACAGAGACCGGATTAGATCATTTTATGTATTGTTTAATATAAGATTTCAGGGAAATTCTATCACATTTGTTCAATTTACGTCGCTCCTATTTCAGATAGCGTATTGGGCTAAGCGGCATCTTAAAGCGCGTGGAATGGCGAGTAAAATGCACTATTAAACTTCTATAATAGGGCAATCAGAGACCCGATTAGTTCATTTTATATTTTGGTTAATATAAGAATCCAGCGAAATTCTATCACATTTGTTCAATTTACGTCGCTCCTATTTCAGATAGCGTATTGGGCTAAGCGGCATCTCAAAGCGCACGAAAGGGCGAGTAAAATGCACTATTAAACTTCTAGGGTGGGGCAATCAGAGACCCGATAAGAACATTTTATATTACGGTTAATATAAGAATTCAGCGAAGTTCTATCACGTTTGTTCAATTTACGTCGCTCCTATTTCAGATAGCTTATTGGGCTAAGAGGCATCTCAAAGCGCATGAAATGGCGAGTAAAATGCACTATTAAACTTCTAGGATAAGGCAAACAGAGACCCGATTAGATCATTTTATATTACGGTTAATATAAGAAATCAGCGTAATTCTGTCACATTCGTTCAACTTACGTAGCTCCTATTTCAGATAGCGTACTGGGCTAGGCGGCATCTTAAAGCGCGTGGAATGGCGAGTAAAATGCACTATTAAACATCTATGATAGGGCAATCAGAGACCCGATAAGATCATTTTATATTTTGGTTAATATAAGAATTCAGCGAAATTCTATCACATTTGTTCAATATACGTCGCTCCAATTTCAGATAGCTTATTGGGCTAAGCGGCATCGCAAAGCGCATGAAATGACGAGTGAAATGCACTATTAAACTTCTTGGGTAGGGCGAACAAAGACCCGATTAGATCATTTTACATTAAGGTTAATATAAGAATTCAGCGATATTCTATCACATTTGTTCAATTTACATCGCTCCTGTTTCAGATAGCGACTTGTGCTAAGTGGCATCTCAAAGCGCAAGAAATGGCGAGTAAAATGCACTATTAAACTTCAAGGGTAGGGCAAACAGAGACCCCATTAGATCATTTTATATTATGGTTAATTTAAGAATTCAGCGAAATTCTATCACATTTGTTCAATTTACGTCGCTCCTATTTCAGATAGCGTATTGGGCTAAGCGGTATCTCAAAGCGCATGAAATGGCGAGTAAAGTGCACTATTAAAGTTCTGGGGTAGGGCAATCAGAGACCCGATTAGATCATTTTATATTTTGGTTAATAAATGAATTCATCGAAATTCTATCACATTTGTTCAATTTACATCGCTCCTATTTCAGATAGCGTACTGGGCTAAGCGGCATCTCAAAGCGCAAGACATGGCGAGTAAAATGCACTATTAAACTTCTAGGATAAGGCAAACAGAGACCCGATTAGATCATTTTATATTACGGTTAATATAAGAATTCAGCGTAATTCTGTGACATTTGTTCAACTTACGTAGCTTCTATTTCAGATAGCGTGCTGGGCTAGGCGGCAACTTAAAGCGCGTGGAATGGCGAGTAAAATGCACTGTTAACCTTCTATGATAGGGCAATCAGAGACCCGATTAGATCATTTTATATTTTGGTTAATATAAGAATTCAGCGAATTTCTATCACATTTGTTCAATTTACGTCGCTCCTATTTCAGATAGCGTATTGGGCTAAGCGGCATCTCACAGCGCACGAAAGGGCGAGTAAAATGCACTATTAAACTTCTAGGGTAGGGCAATCAGAGACCCGATTAGATCATTTTATATTATGGTTAATATAAGAATTCAGCGAAGTTCTATCACATTTGTTTAATTTACGTCGCTCCTATTTCAGATAGCGTATTGGGCTAAGCGGCATCTCAAAGCATATGAAATGGCGAGTAAAATGCACTATTAAACTTCTAGGGTAGGGCAATCAGAGTCCCGATTAGATCATTTTATATTTTGGTTAATATAAGAATTCAGCGAAATTCTATCACATTTGTTCAATTTACGTCGCTCCTATTTCAGATAGCGTATTGGGCTAAGCGGCATCTCAAAGCGCATGAAATGGCGAGTAAAATGCACTACTAAACTTCTAGGGTAGGGCAATCAGAGACCCGATTAGATCATTTTATATTTTGGTTAATATAAGAATTCAGCGAAATTCTATCACATTTGTTCAATTTACGTCGCTCCTATTTCAGATAGCGTATTGGGCTAAGCGGCATCTCAAAGCGCATGAAATGGCGAGTGAAATGCACTCTTAAACTTCTAGGATAAGGCAAACAGAGACCCGATTAGATCATTTTATATTACGGTTAACATAAGAATTCAGCGTAATTCTGTGACATTTGTTCAATTTACGTAGCTCCTATTTAAGATAGCGTACTGGGCTAGGCGGCAACTCAAAGCGCATGAAATGGCGAGTAAAATGCACTATTAAACTTCTAGGGTTGGGCAATCAGAGACCCGATTAGATAATTTTATACTTTGGTTAATATAAGAATCCAGCGAAATTCTATCACATTTGTTCAATTTACGTCGCTCCTATTTCAGATAGCGTATTGGGCTAAGCGGCATCTCACAGCGCACGAAAGGGCGAGTAAAATGCACTATTAAACTTCTAGGGTAGGGCAATCGGAGACCCGATAAGATCATTTCATATTTTGGTTAATATAAGAATTCAGCGAAATTCTATCACATTTGTTCAATTTACGTCGCTCCTATTTCAGATTGCGTATTGGGCTAAGCGGCATCTCAAAGCGCATGAAATGGCGAGCGAAATGCACTATCAAACTTCTAGGATAATTCAAACAGAGACCCGATTAGATCATTTTATATTACGGTTAATATAAGAATTCAGCGTAATTCTATCACATTTGTTCAACTTACGTCGCTCCTATTTCAGTTAGCGTACTGGGCTAGGCGGCATCTTAAAGCGCGTGGAATGGCGAGTAAAATGCACTACTAAACTTGTATGATAGGGCAATCAGAGACCCGATTAGATCATTTTATATTTTGGTTAATATAAGTATTCAGCGAAATTCTATCACATTTGTTCAATTTACGTCGCTCCTATTTCAGATAGCGTATTGGGCTAAGCGGCACCTCAAAGCGCATGAAATGGCGAGTGAAATGCACTATCAAACTTCTAGGATAATTCAAACAGCGACCCGATTAGATCATTTTATATTACGGTTAATATAAGAATTGAGCGTAATTCTATCACATTTGTTCAACTTACGTCGCTCCTATTTCAGTTAGCGTACTGGGCTAGGCGGCATCTTAAAGCGCGTGGAATGGCGAGTAAAATGCACTACTAAACTTCTATGGTAGGGCAATCAGAGACCCGATTAGATCATTTTATATTTTGGTTAATATAAGTATTCAGCGAAATTCTATCACATTTGTTCAATTTACGTCGCTCCTATTTCAGATAGCGTATTGGGCTAAGCGGCATCTCAAAGCGCATGAAATGGAGAGTGAAATGCACTATCAAACTTCTAGGATAATTCAAACAGAGACCCGATTAGATCATTTTATATTACGGTTAATATAAGAATTCAGCGAAATTCTATCACATTTGTTCAATTTACGTCGCTCCTATTTCAGATAGCGTATTGGGCTACGCGGCATCTCAAAGCGCATGAAATGACGAGTGGAATGCACGATTAAACTTCTAGGGTAGGGCGAACAGAGCCCGAACAGATCATTTTCCATTAAGGTTAATATAAGAATTCAGGGAAATCTATCACATTTGTTCAATTTACGTCGCTCCTATTTCAGATAGCGTACTGGGCTAGGCGGCATCTTAAAGCGCATGAAATGACGAGTGAAATGCACTATTAAACTTCTAGGGTAGGGCGAACAGAGACTCGATTAGATCATTTTACATTAATGTTAATATAAGTATTCAGCGAAATTCTATCACATTTGTTCAATTTACGTCGCTCCTATTTCAGATAGCGTATTGGGCTAAGCGGCATCTCAAAGCGCATGAAATGGCGAGTGAAATGCACTATCAAACTTCTAGGATAATTCAAACAGAGACCCGATTAGATCATTTTATATTACGGTTAATATAAGAATTCAGCGAAATTCTATCACATTCGTTCAATTTACGTCTCTCCTATTTCAGATAGCGTATTGGGCTACGCGGCATCTCAAAGCACATGAAATGACGAGTGGAATGCACGATTAAACTTCTAGGGTAGGGCGAACAGAGCCCGAACAGATCATTTTCCATTAAGGTTAATATAAGAATTCAGGGAAATCTATCACATTTTTTCAATTTACGTCGCTCATATTTCAGATAGCGTATTGGGATAAGCGGCATCTCAAAGCGCCTGAAATGGCGAGTAAAATGCACCATTATACTTCTAGGGTAGGGCAAACAGAGACCCGATTAGATCATTTTGTATTATGGTTAATTTAAGGATTCAGCAAAATTCTATCACATTTGTTCAATTTACGTCGCTCCTATTTAAGATATCGTACTGCGCTAGGCGGCATCTTAAAGCGCGTGGAAAGGCGAGTAAAATGCACTATTAAACTTCTATGATAGGGCAATCAGGGACCCGATCAGATCATTTTATATTTTGGTTAATATAGGGATTCAAGGAAATTCTATCACATTTGTTCAATTTACGTCGCTCCTATTTCAGATAGCGTATTGGGCTAAGCGGCATCTCAAAGCGCATGAAATGATGAGTGAAATGCACTATTAAACTTCTAAGCTAGGGCGAACAGAGACCCGATTAGATCATTTTACATTATGGTTAATAAAAGAATTCAGCGAAATTCTATCACATTTGTTCAATTTACGTCGCTCCTATTTCAGATAGCGTATTGGGCTAAGCGGCACCTCAAAGCGCATGAAATGGCGAGTGAAATGCACTATCAAACTTCTAGGATAATTCAAACAGCGACCCGATTAGATCATTTTATATTACGGTTAATATAAGAATTGAGCGTAATTCTATCACATTTGTTCAACTTACGTCGCTCCTATTTCAGTTAGCGTACTGGGCTAGGCGGCATCTTAAAGCGCGTGGAATGGCGAGTAAAATGCACTACTAAACTTCTATGGTAGGGCAATCAGAGACCCGATTAGATCATTTTATATTTTGGTTAATATAAGTATTCAGCGAAATTCTATCACATTTGTTCAATTTACGTCGCTCCTATTTCAGATAGCGTATTGGGCTAAGCGGCATCTCAAAGCGCATGAAATGGAGAGTGAAATGCACTATCAAACTTCTAGGATAATTAAAACAGAGACCCGATTAGATCATTTTATATTACGGTTAATATAAGAATTCAGCGAAATTCTATCACATTTGTTCAATTTACGTCTCTCCTATTTCAGATAGCGTATTGGGCTACGCGGCATCTCAAAGCGCATGAAATGACGAGTGGAATGCACGATTAAACTTCTAGGGTAGGGCGAACAGAGCCCGAACAGATCATTTTCCATTAAGGTTAATATAAGAATTCAGGGAAATCTATCACATTTGTTCAATTTACGTCGCTCCTATTTCAGATAGCGTACTGGGCTAGGCGGCATCTTAAAGCGCATGAAATGACGAGTGAAATGCACTATTAAACTTCTAGGGTAGGGCGAACAGAGACTCGATTAGATCATTTTACATTAATGTTAATATAAGTATTCAGCGAAATTCTATCACATTTGTTCAATTTACGTCGCTCCTATTTCAGATAGCGTATTGGGCTAAGCGGCATCTCAAAGCGCATGAAATGGCGAGTGAAATGCACTATCAAACTTCTAGGATAATTCAAACAGAGACCCGATTAGATCATTTTATATTACGGTTAATATAAGAATTCAGCGAAATTCTATCACATTCGTTCAATTTACGTCTCTCCTATTTCAGATAGCGTATTGGGCTACGCGGCATCTCAAAGCACATGAAATGACGAGTGGAATGCACGATTAAACTTCTAGGGTAGGGCGAACAGAGCCCGAACAGATCATTTTCCATTAAGGTTAATATAAGAATTCAGGGAAATCTATCACATTTTTTCAATTTACGTCGCTCATATTTCAGATAGCGTATTGGGATAAGCGGCATCTCAAAGCGCCTGAAATGGCGAGTAAAATGCACCATTATACTTCTAGGGTAGGGCAAACAGAGACCCGATTAGATCATTTTGTATTATGGTTAATTTAAGGATTCAGCAAAATTCTATCACATTTGTTCAATTTACGTCGCTCCTATTTAAGATATCGTACTGCGCTAGGCGGCATCTTAAAGCGCGTGGAAAGGCGAGTAAAATGCACTATTAAACTTCTATGATAGGGCAATCAGGGACCCGATCAGATCATTTTATATTTTGGTTAATATAGGGATTCAAGGAAATTCTATCACATTTGTTCAATTTACGTCGCTCCTATTTCAGATAGCGTATTGGGCTAAGCGGCATCTCAAAGCGCATGAAATGATGAGTGAAATGCACTATTAAACTTCTATGATAGGGCAATCAGAGACCCGATTAGATCATTTTATATTTGGTTAATATATGAATTCAGCGAAATTCTGTCACATTTGTTCAATTTACGTCGCTCCTATTTCAGATAGCGTATTGGGCTAGGCGGCAGCTTAAAGCACGTGGAAAGGCGAGTAAAATGCACTATTAAACTTCTATGATAGGGCAATCAGGGACCCGATCAGATCATTTTATATTTTGGTTAATATAGGGATTCAAGGAAATTCTATCACATTTGTTCAATTTACGTCGCTCCTATTTCAGATAGCGTATTGGGCTAAGCGGCATCTCAAAGCGCATGAAATGATGAGTGAAATGCACTATTAAACTTCTATGATAGGGCAATCAGAGACCCGATTAGATCATTTTATATTTTGGTTAATATATGAATTCAGCGAAATTCTGTCACATTTGTTCAATTTACATCGCTCCTATTTCAGATAGCGTATGGGCTAGGCGGCAGCTTAAAGCACGTGGAATGGCGAGTGAAATGCACTATTAAACTTCGATGATAGGGCAATCAGAGACCCCGATTAGATCATATTATATTTGGGTTAATATATGAATTCAGGGAAATTCTATCACATTTGTACAATTACGTCGCTCCTATTTCAGATAGCCTACTGGGCTAGCCGGCCTCTTAGAGCGCGTGGAATGGCGAGTAAAATGCACTATTAAACTTCTAGGATAAGGCAAACAGAGACCCGATTAGATCATTTTATAATTTGGTTAATATAAGAATTCAGCGAAATTCTATCACATTTGTTCAATTTACGTCGCTTCTTTTTCAGATAGCGTATCGGGCTAAGCTGCATCTCAAAGCGCATGAAATGGTGAGTGAAATGCACTATCAAACTTCTAGGATAATTCAAACAGAGACCCGATTAGATCATTTTATATTACGGTTAATATAAGAATTCAGCGTAATTCTATCACATTTGTTCAATTTACGTCGCTCCTATTTCAGATAGCGTACTGGGCTACGCGGCATCTCAAAGCGCATGAAATGCCGAATACTATGCACTACTAAACTTCTAAGCTAGGGCGAACAGAGACCCGATTAGATCATTTTACATTATGGTTAATAAAAGAATTCAGCGAAATTCTATCACATTTGTTCAATTTACGTCGCTCCTATTTCAGATAGCGTCTTGGGCTAAGCGGCATCTCAAAGCGCATGAAATGGCGAGTGAAATGCACTATCAAACTTCTAGGATAATTAAAACAGAGACCCGATTAGATCATTTTATATTACGGTTAATATAAGAATTCAGCGAAATTCTATCACATTTGTTCAATTTACGTCTCTCCTATTTCAGATAGCGTATTGGGCTACGCGGCATCTCAAAAGCGCATGAAATGACGAGTGGAATGCACGATTAAACTTCTAGGGTAGGGCGAACAGAGCCCGAACAGATCATTTTCCATTAAGGTTAATATAAGAATTCAGGGAAATCTATCACATTTGTTCAATTTACGTCGCTCCTATTTCAGATAGCGTACTGGGTTAGGCGCATCTTACAAGCGCATGAAATGACGAGTGAAATGCACTATTAAACTTCTAGGGTAGGGCGAACAGAGACTCGATTAGATCATTTTACATTAATGTTAATATAAGTATTCAGCGAAATTCTATCACATTTGTTCAATTTACGTCGCTCCTATTTCAGATAGCGTATTGGGCTAAGCGGCACCTCAAAGCGCATGAAATGGCGAGTGAAATGCACTATCAAACTTCTAGGATAATTCAAACAGAGACCCGATTAGATCATTTTATATTACGGTTAATATAAGAATTCAGCGAAATTCTATCACATTCGTTCAATTTACGTCTCTCCTATTTCAGATAGCGTATTGGGCTACGCGGCAACTCAAAGCACATGAAATGACGAGTGGAATGCACGATTAAACTTCTAGGGTAGGGCGAACAGAGCCCGAACAGATCATTTTCCATTAAGGTTAATATAAGAATTCAGGGAAAATCTATCACATTTTTTCAATTTACGTCGCTCATATTTCAGATAGCGTATTGGGATAAGCGGCATCTCAAAGCGCCTGAAATGGCGAGTAAAATGCACCATTATACTTCTAGGGTAGGGCAAACAGAGACCCGATTAGATCATTTTGTATTATGGTTAATTTAAGGATTCAGCAAAATTCTATCACATTTGTTCAATTTACGTCGCTCCTATTTAAGATATCGTACTGCGCTAGGCGGCATCATAAAGCGCGTGGAAAGGCGAGTAAAATGCACTATTAAACTTCTATGATAGGGCAATCAGGGACCCGATCAGATCATTTTATATTTTGGTTAATATAGGGATTCAAGGAAATTCTATCACATTTGTTCAATTTACGTCGCTCCTATTTCAGATAGCGTATTGGGCTAAGCGGCATCTCAAAGCGCATGAAATGATGAGTGAAATGCACTATTAAACTTCTATGATAGGGCAATCAGAGACCCGATTAGATCATTTTATATTTTGGTTAATATATGAATTCAGCGAAATTCTGTCACATTTGTTCAATTTACGTCGCTCCTATTTCAGATAGCGTATTGGGCTAGGCGGCAGCTTAAAGCACGTGGAAAGGCGAGTAAAATGCACTATTAAACTTCTATGATAGGGCAATCAGGGACCCGATCAGATCATTTTATATTTTGGTTAATATAGGGATTCAAGGAAATTCTATCACATTTGTTCAATTTACGTCGCTCCTATTTCAGATAGCGTATTGGGCTAAGCGGCATCTCAAAGCGCATGAAATGATGAGTGAAATGCACTATTAACTTCTA
>CAKAJE020001113.1:0-73099 GCA_916610135.2 Macropis europaea | reverse complement strand
GCCCTACCCTAGAAGTTTAATAGTGCATTTTATTCGCCATTTCATGCGCTTTGAGATGCCGCTTAGCCCAATACGCTATCTGAAATAGGAGCGACGTAAATTGAACAAATGTGATAGTATTTCCCTGAAATCTTATATTAAACAAAATATAAAATGATCTAATCGGTTCTCTGATTGCCCTATCATAGATGTTTAGTAGTGCATTTGACTCGCCATTCCACGCGCTTTAAGATGCCGCCTAGCCCAGTACGCTATCTGAAATAGGAGCGACGTAAGTTGAACAAATGTGATAGAATTACGCTGAATTCTTATATTAACCAAAATATAAAATGATCTAATCGGGTCTCTGATTGCCCTATCATAGAAGTTTAATAGTGCAGTTTACTCGCCATTCCACGCGCTTTAAGATGCCGCCTAGCCCAGTACGCTATCTGAAATAGGAGCGACGTAAATTGAACAAATGTGATAGAATTTCGCTGAATTCTTATATTAACGTTAATGTTAAATGGTCTAATCGGGTCTCTGTTCGCCCCACCCTAGAAGTTTAATAGTGCATTTTATTCGCATTTCTTGCGCTTTGAGATGCCCCTTAGCCCAATACGCTATCTGAAATATGAGCGACGTAAATTGAACAAATGTGATAGAATTTTCCTGGATTCATATATTAACCTTAATGTAAAATGATCTGATCGGGTCTCTGTTCACCCTACCCTAAAAGTTTAATAGTTCATTTCACTCGTCAATTCATGCGCTTTAAGATGCCGCCTATCCCAGTACGCTATCTGAAATAGGAGCGACGTAAGTTGAACAAATGTGATAGATTTACTCTGAATTCTTATATTAACCAAAATATAAAATGATCTAATCGGGTCTCTGATTGCCCTATCATAGAAGTTTAGTAGTGCATTTTACTCGCCCTGCCACGCGCTTTTAAGGTGCCGCTTAGCCCAATACGCTATCTGAAATATGAGCGACGTAAATTGAACAAATGTTATAGAATTTCGCTGAAATCCTTATATTAACCTTAATGTAAAATGATCTAATGGTGTCTCTGTTCGCCCTACCCTAGAAGTTTAATAGTGCATTTCACTCGACATTTCTTGCGCTTTGAGATGCCGCTTAGACCAATACGCCATCTGAAATATGGGCGACCGTAAATTGAACAAATGTTATAGAATTTCGCTGAATCCTTATATTAACCTTAATGTAAAATGATCTAATCGGGTCTCTGTACGACCTAGCCTAGAAGTTTAATAGTGCATTTTATTCGCCATTTCATGCGCTTTGAGGTGCCACTTAGCCCAATACGCTATCTGAAATAGGAGCGACGTAAATTGAACAAATGTGATAGAATTACGCTGCATTCTCATATTAACCTTAAATGTAAAATGATCTAATCGTGTCTCTGTTCGCCCTACCCTACAAGTTTAATAGGGCATTTCACTCGTCATTTCATGCGCTTTGAGATGCCCCTTAGCCCAATAAGCTATCTGAACTAGGAGCGACGTATATTGAACAAATGTGATAGAATTTTGCTGAACTCTTAAATTAACCGTAATATAAAATGATCTAATCGGGTCTCTGTTTGCCTTATCCTAGAAGTTTAATAGTGCATTTTACTCGCCATTTCATGCGCTTTGAGATGCCGCTTAGCCCAATACGCTATCTGAAATAGGAGAGACGTAAATTGAACAAATGTGATAGGATTACGCTGAATTCTTATATTAACCTTAATGTAAAATGATCTAATCGTGTCTCTGTTCGCCCTACCCTAGAAGTTTAATAGGGCATTTCACTCGTCATTTCATGTGCTTAGAGATGCCGCTTAGCCAAATAAGCTATCTGAAACAGGAGCGACGAAAGTTGAACAAATGTGATAGAATTTCGCTGAATGCTTTTATTAACCATAATGGAAAATGATCTAATCGGGTCTCTGTTCGCCCCAGCCAAGAAGTTTAATAGTGCATTTTATTCGCCATTTCATGCGCTTTGAGATGCCGCTTAGCCCAATACGCTATCTGAAATAGGGGCGACGTAAGTTGAACAAATGTGATAGAATTACGCTGCATTCTTACATTAACCAAAATATAAAATGATCTAACCGGGTCTCTGATTGCCGTATCACAGAAGTTTAATAGTGCATTTTACTCGCCATTCCACGCGCTTTAAGATGCCGCCTAGCCCAGTGCGCTATCTGAAATAGGAGCGACGTAAATTGAACAAATGTGATAGAATTTCGCTGAATTCTTATATTGACGTTAATGTAAAATGATCTAATCGGGTCTCTGTTCGCCCTACCCTAGAAGTTTAATAGTGCATTTATTCGGCATTTCTTGCGCTTTGAGATGCCCCTTAGCCCAATACGCTATCTGAAATATGAGCGACGTAAATTGAACAAATGTGATAGAATTTTCCTTGATTCATATATTAACCTTAATGTAAAATGATCTGATGGGGTCTCTGTTCACCCTGCCCTAAAAGTTTAATAGTGCATTTCACTCGACAATTCATGCGCTTTAAGATGCCGCCTATCCCAGTACGCTATCTGAAATAGGAGCGACGTAAGTTGAACAAATGTGATAGAATTACGCTGAATTCATATATTAACCAAAATATCAAATGATCTAATCGGGTCTCTGATTGCCCTATCATAGAAGTTTAGTAGTGCATTTTACGCGCCCTTCCACGCGCTTAAGGCCCGCCTAGCCCAGTACGCTATCTGAAATAGGAGCGACGTAAGTTGAACAAATGTGATAGAATTGAGCTGAATTCTTATATTAACCGAAATATAAAATGATCTAATCGGATCTCTGATTGTCCTATCATAGAAGTTTAGTAGTGCATTTTACTCGCCCTTCCACGCGCTTTAAGATGCCGCGTAGCCCAATACGCTATCCGAAATAGGAGCGACGTAAATTGAAGAAATGTGATAGAATTTTGCTGAATTCTTAAATTAACCGTAATATAAAATGATCTAATCGGGTCTCTGTTTGCCTTACGCTAGAAGTTTAATAGTGCATTTCACTCGACATTTCATGCGCTTTGAGATGCCGCTTATCCCAATACGCTATCTGAAATAGGAGCGACGAAAGTTGAACAAATGTGATAGAATTTCGCTGAATTCTTTTATTAACCATAATGTAAAATGATCTAATCGGGTCTCTGTTCGCCCCAGCCTAGAAGTTTAATAGTGCATTTTATTCGCCATTTCATGCGCTTTGAGATGCCGCTTAGCCCAATACGCTATCTGAAATAGGAGCGACGTAACTTGAACAAATGTGATAGAATTTCCCTGAAATCTTATATTAACAAAATATAAAATGATCTAATCGGGTCTCTGATTGCCCTATCATAGATGTTTAGTTGTGAATTTGACTCGCCATTCCACGCGCTTTAAGATGCCGCCTAGCCCAGTACGCTATCTGAAATAGTAGCGACGTAAGTTGAACAAATGTGATAGAATTACGCTGAATTCTTATATTAACCGTAATATAAAATGATCTAATCGGGTCTCTGTTTGCCTTCTCCTCGAAGTTTAATAGTGCATTTTACTCGCCATTTCATGCGCTTTGTGATGCCGCTTAGCCCAATACGCTATCTGAAATAGGAGCGACGTAAATGAACAAATGTGATAGAATTTTGCTGAATTCTTAAATTAACCGTAATATAAAATGATCTAATCGGGTCTCTGTTCGCCCTACCGTAGAAGTTTATTAGTGCATTTCACTCGTCATTTCATGCGCTTTGTGATGCCGCTTAGCCCAATACGCTATCTGCAATAGGAGCGACGTAAATGAACAAATGTGATAGAATTTCGCTGAATTCTTATATTAACCGAAATCTAAAATGATCTAATCGGATCTCCGATTGCCCTATCATAGAAGTTTAGTAGTGCATTTTACTCGCCCTTCCACGCACTTTAAGATGCCGCCTAGCCCAATACGCTATCTGAAATAGGATAGACGTTAATTGAACAAATGTGATAGAATTACGCTAAATTCTTATAATAACCGTAATATTAAATGATCTAATCGGGTCTCTGTTTGCCTTACCCTAGAAGTTTAATAGTGCATTTCACTCGACATTTCATGCGCTTTGAGATGCCGCTTATCCCAATACGCTATCTGAAATATGAGCGACGTAAAATTGAACAAATGTGATAGAATTTCGCTGAATTCTTATATTAACCTTAATGTAAAATGATCTAATCGGGCCTCTGTTTGCCTTACCCTAGAAGTTTAATAGTGCATTTTACTCGCCATTTCATGCGCTTTGAGATGCCGCTTAGCCCAATACGCTATATGAAATAGGAGCGACGTAAATTGAACAAATGTGATAGAATTTCGCTGAATTCTTATATTAACCGAAATATAAAATGATCTAATCGGGTCTCTGATTGCCCTATCATAGAAGTTTAGTATTGCATTTTTACTCGCCCTTCCACGCACTTAAAGATGCCGCCTAGCCAATACGCTATCTGAAATAGGAGCGACGTAAATTGAACAAATGTGATAGAATTTCGCTGAATTCTTAAATTAACCATAATATAAAATGATATAATCGGGTCTCTGTTTGCCCTACCCTAGATGTTTAATAGTGCATTTTACTAGACATTTCTTGCGCTTTGAGATGCCGCTTAGCCCAATACGCTATCTGAAATATGAGCGACGTAAATTGAACAAATGTGATAGAATTTCGCTGAATTCTTATATTAACCTTAATGTAAAATGATCTAATCGGGTCTCTGTTTGCCCTACCCTAGAAGTTTAATACTGCATTTTACTCGCCATTTCTTGCGCTTTGAGATGCCGCTTAGCCCAATACGCCATCTGAACTAGGAGCGACGTAAATTGAACAAATGTGATAGAATTTCGCTGAATCCTTATATTAACCTTAATGTAAAATGATCTAATGGTGTCTCTGTTGGCCCTACCCTAGAAGTTTAATAGTGCATTTCACTCGTCGTTTCATGCGCTTTGAGATGCCGCTCAGCCCAAAAGCTATCTGAAATAAGAGCGACGTAAATTGAACAAATGTGATAGAATTTCGCTGAATTCTTTTATTAACCATAATGTAAAATGATCTAATCAGGTCTCTGTTTGCCCTACCCCAGAAGTTTTATAGTGCATTTTACTCGCCATTTCATGCGCTTTGAGATGCGCTTAGCCCAATACGCTATCTGAAGTAGGAGCGACGTAAATTGAACAAATGTGATAGAAGTTCGCAGAATTCTTATATTAACCAAAATATAAAATGGTCTAATCGGGTCTCTGATTGCCCTATCATAGAAGGTTAATAGTGAATTTTACTCGCCATTCCACGCGCTTTAAGATGCCGCCTAGGCCAGTAGGCTATCTGAAATAGGAGCGACGTAAATTGAACAAATGTGATAGAATTACGCTGAATTCTTATATTAACCGTAATATAAAATGATCTAACCGGGAATCTCTTTGCCTTACCCTAGAAGCTTAATAGTGCATTTTATTCGCCATTTCATGCGCTTTGAGATGCCGCTTAACACAATACGCTATCTGAAATATGAGCGACGTAAATTGATGAACTGCGATAGAATTTCCCTAAAACCTTATATTAAACAAAATATAAAATGATCTAATCGGGTCTCTGATTGCCCTATCATAGATGTTTAGTAGTGCATTTTACTCGCCCTTCCACGCACTTTAAGATGCCGCCTAGCCCAATACGTTATCTGAAATAGGAGCGACGTAAATTGATCAAATGTGATAGAATATCGCTGAATTCCTAAATTAACCATAATATAAAATGATATAATCGGGTCTCTGTTCGCCCTACCCAAGAAGTTTATTAGTGCATTTCACTCGTCATTTCATGCGCTTTGAGTTGCCGCGTAGCCCAATACGCTATGTGAAATAGGAGCGACGTAAATTGAACAAATCTGATAGAATTTCGCTGAATTCTTATATTATCCATAATGTAAAATGATCTAATCAGGTCTCTGTTTGCCCTACCCTAGAAGTTTAATAGTGCATTTTACTCGCCATTTCATGCGCTTTGAGATGCCGCTTAGCCCATTACGCTATCTGAAATAGGAGCGACGTAAATTGAACAAATGTGATAGAATTTCGCTGAATTCTTAAATTAAACATAATATAAAATGATATAATCGGGTTTCTGCTTGCCCTACCCTAGAAGTTTAATAGTGCATTTTACTCGCCAATTCTTGCGCTTTGAGATGCCGCCTAGCCCAGTACGCTATCTGAAATAGGAGCGTCGTAAGTTGAACAAATGCGATAGAATTACGCTGAATTCTTATATTAACCAAAATATAAAATGATCTAATCGGGTCTCTGATTGCACTATCATAGAAGTTTAATAGGGCATTTTACTCGCCATTCCACGCACTCTAAGATGCCGCCTAGCCCAGTACACTATCTGAAATAGGAGCGACGTAAATTGGACAAATGTGATAGAATTTTCCTGAATTCTTATGTGAACCTTAATGTAAAATGATCTAATCGGGTCTCTGTTCGCCCTACCCTAGAAGTTCAATAGTGCATTCCACTCGTCATTTCATGCGCTTTCAGATGCCGCCTATCCCAGTACGCTATCTGAAATAGGAGCGACGTAAATTGAACAAATGTGATAGAATTTCCCTGAAATCTTAAATTAACCATAATATAAAATGATCTAATCGGGTCCTTGTTGGCCTACCCTAGAAGTTTAATATTGTATTTTACTGGCCATTTCATGCGCTTTGAGATGCCCCTTAACATAATACGTTATCTGAAATAGGAGCGACTTAAATTGAACAAATGTGATAGAATTTCGCTGAATTCTTATATTAACCGAAATATAAAATGATCTAATCGGATCTCTGATTGCCCTATCATAGAAGTTTAGTAGTGCATTTTACTCGCCCTTCCACGCACTTTAAGATGCCGCCTAGCCCAATACGCTATCTGAAATAGGATAGACGTTAATTGAACAAATGTGATAGTATTTCCCTGAAATCTTATATTAAACAAAATATAAAATGATCTAATCGGGGATCTGATTGCCCTATCATAGATGTTTAGTAGTGCATTTTACTCGCCATTCCACGCGCTTTAAGATGCCGCCTATCCCAGTACGCTATCTGAAATAGGAGCGACGTAAATTGAACAAATGTGATAGAATTTTGCTGAATTCTTAAATTAACCGTAATATAAAATGATCTAACCGGATCCCTGTTCGTCCTACCCTAGAAGTTTATTAGTGCATTTCACTCGCCATTTCATGCGCATTGAGCTGCCGCTTAGCCCAATACGCTATCTGAAATAGGAGCGACGTAAATGGAACAAATGTGATAGAATTACGCTGAATTCTTATATTAACCTTAATGTAAAATGATCTAATCGGGTCTCTGTTTGCCTTACCCCAGAAGTTTAATAGTGCATTTCACTCGACATTTCATGCTCTTTGAGACGCCGCTTATCCCAATACGCTATCTGAAATAGGAGCGACGAAAGTTGAACAAATGTGATAGAATTTCGCTGAATTCTTTTATTAACCATAATGTAAAATGATCTAATCGGGTCTCTGTTCGCCCTACCCTAGAAGTTTAATAGTGCATTTTATTCGCCATTTCATGCGCATTGAGATGCCGCTTAGCCCAATACGCTATCTGAAATAGGAGCGACGTAAATTGAACAAATGTGATAGTATTTCCCTGAAATCTTATATTAAACAAAATATAAAATGATCTAATCGGTTCTCTGATTGCCCTATCATAGATGTTTAGTAGTGCATTTGACTCGCCATTCCACGCGCTTTAAGATGCCGCCTAGCCCAGTACGCTATCTGAAATAGGAGCGACGTAAGTTGAACAAATGTGATAGAATTACGCTGAATTCTTATATTAACCAAAATATAAAATGATCTAATCGGGTCTCTGATTGCCCTATCATAGAAGTTTAATAGTGCAGTTTACTCGCCATTCCACGCGCTTTAAGATGCCGCCTAGCCCAGTACGCTATCTGAAATAGGAGCGACGTAAATTGGACAAATGTGATAGAATTTCGCTGAATTCTTATATTAACGTTAATGTTAAATGGTCTAATCGGGTCTCTGTTCGCCCCACCCTAGAAGTTTAATAGTGCATTTTATTCGGCATTTCTTGCGCTTTGAGGTGCCCCTTAGCCCAATACGCTATCTGAAATATGAGCGACGTAAATTGAACAAATGTGATAGAATTTTCCTGGATTCATATATTAACCTTAATGTAAAATGATCTGATCGGGTCTCTGTTCACCCTACCCTAAAAGTTTAATAGTTCATTTCACTCGTCAATTCATGCGCTTTAAGATGCCGCCTATCCCAGTACGCTATCTGAAATAGGAGCGACGTAAGTTGAACAAATGTGATAGATTTACTCTGAATTCTTATATTAACCAAAATATAAAATGATCTAATCGGGTCTCTGATTGCCCTATCATAGAAGTTTAGTAGTGCATTTTACTCGCCCTTCCACGCGCTTTAAGGTGCCGCTTAGCCCAATACGCTATCTGAAATATGAGCGACGTAAATTGAACAAATGTTATAGAATTTCGCTGAATCCTTATATTAACCTTAATGTAAAATGATCTAATGGTGTCTCTGTTCGCTCTACCCTAGAAGTTTAATAGTGCATTTCACTCGACATTTCTTGCGCTTTGAGATGCCGCTTAGCCCAATACGCCATCTGAAATATGGGCGACGTAAATTGAACAAATGTTATAGAATTTCGCTGAATCCTTATATTAACCTTAATGTAAAATGATCTAATCGGGTCTCTGTACGACCTAGCCTAGAAGTTTAATAGTGCATTTTATTCGCCATTTCATGCGCTTTGAGGTGCCACTTAGCCCAATACGCTATCTGAAATAGGAGCGACGTAAATTGAACAAATGTGATAGAATTACGCTGCATTCTCATATTAACCTTAATGTAAAATGATCTAATCGTGTCTCTGTTCGCCCTACCCTACAAGTTTAATAGGGCATTTCACTCGTCATTTCATGCGCTTTGAGATGCCCCTTAGCCCAATAAGCTATCTGAACTAGGAGCGACGTATATTGAACAAATGTGATAGAATTTTGCTGAACTCTTAAATTAACCGTAATATAAAATGATCTAATCGGGTCTCTGTTTGCCTTATCCTAGAAGTTTAATAGTGCATTTTACTCGCCATTTCATGCGCTTTGAGATGCCGCTTAGCCCAATACGCTATCTGAAATAGGAGAGACGTAAATTGAACAAATGTGATAGGATTACGCTGAATTCTTATATTAACCTTAATGTAAAATGATCTAATCGTGTCTCTGTTCGCCCTACCCTAGAAGTTTAATAGGGCATTTCACTCGTCATTTCATGTGCTTAGAGATGCCGCTTAGCCAAATAAGCTATCTGAAACAGGAGCGACGAAAGTTGAACAAATGTGATAGAATTTCGCTGAATGCTTTTATTAACCATAATGGAAAATGATCTAATCGGGTCTCTGTTCGCCCCAGCCAAGAAGTTTAATAGTGCATTTTATTCGCCATTTCATGCGCTTTGAGATGCCGCTTAGCCCAATACGCTATCTGAAATAGGGGCGACGTAAGTTGAACAAATGTGATAGAATTACGCTGCATTCTTACATTAACCAAAATATAAAATGATCTAACCGGGTCTCTGATTGCCGTATCACAGAAGTTTAATAGTGCATTTTACTCGCCATTCCACGCGCTTTAAGATGCCGCCTAGCCCAGTGCGCTATCTGAAATAGGAGCGACGTAAATTGAACAAATGTGATAGAATTTCGCTGAGTTCTTATATTGACGTTAATGTAAAATGATCTAATCGGGTCTCTGTTCGCCCTACCCTAGAAGTTTAATAGTGCATTTTATTCGGCATTTCTTGCGCTTTGAGATGCCCCTTAGCCCAATACGCTATCTGAAATATGAGCGACGTAAATTGAACAAATGTGATAGAATTTTCCTTGATTCATATATTAACCTTAATGTAAAATGATCTGATGGGGTCTCTGTTCACCCTGCCCTAAAAGTTTAATAGTGCATTTCACTCGACAATTCATGCGCTTTAAGATGCCGCCTATCCCAGTACGCTATCTGAAATAGGAGCGACGTAAGTTGAACAAATGTGATAGAATTACGCTGAATTCATATATTAACCAAAATATCAAATGATCTAATCGGGTCTCTGATTGCCCTATCATAGAAGTTTAGTAGTGCATTTTACGCGCCCTTCCACGCGCTTTAAGGCGCCGCCTAGCCCAGTACGCTATCTGAAATAGGAGCGACGTAAGTTGAACAAATGTGATAGAATTGAGCTGAATTCTTATATTAACCGAAATATAAAATGATCTAATCGGATCTCTGATTGTCCTATCATAGAAGTTTAGTAGTGCATTTTACTCGCCCTTCCACGCGCTTTAAGATGCCGCGTAGCCCAATACGCTATCCGAAATAGGAGCGACGTAAATTGAAGAAATGTGATAGAATTTTGCTGAATTCTTAAATTAACCGTAATATAAAATGATCTAATCGGGTCTCTGTTTGCCTTACGCTAGAAGTTTAATAGTGCATTTCACTCGACATTTCATGCGCTTTGAGATGCCGCTTATCCCAATACGCTATCTGAAATAGGAGCGACGAAAGTTGAACAAATGTGATAGAATTTCGCTGAATTCTTTTATTAACCATAATGTAAAATGATCTAATCGGGTCTCTGTTCGCCCCAGCCTAGAAGTTTAATAGTGCATTTTATTCGCCATTTCATGCGCTTTGAGATGCCGCTTAGCCCAATACGCTATCTGAAATAGGAGCGACGTAACTTGAACAAATGTGATAGAATTTCCCTGAAATCTTATATTAAACAAAATATAAAATGATCTAATCGGGTCTCTGATTGCCCTATCATAGATGTTTAGTTGTGAATTTGACTCGCCATACCACGCGCTTTAAGATGCCGCCTAGCCCAGTACGCTATCTGAAATAGTAGCGACGTAAGTTGAACAAATGTGATAGAATTACGCTGAATTCTTATATTAACCGTAATATAAAATGATCTAATCGGGTCTCTGTTTGCCTTCTCCTCGAAGTTTAATAGTGCATTTTACTCGCCATTTCATGCGCTTTGTGATGCCGCTTAGCCCAATACGCTATCTGAAATAGGAGCGACGTAAATGAACAAATGTGATAGAATTTTGCTGAATTCTTAAATTAACCGTAATATAAAATGATCTAATCGGGTCTCTGTTCGCCCTACCGTAGAAGTTTATTAGTGCATTTCACTCGTCATTTCATGCGCTTTGTGATGCCGCTTAGCCCAATACGCTATCTGCAATAGGAGCGACGTAAATGAACAAATGTGATAGAATTTCGCTGAATTCTTATATTAACCGAAATCTAAAATGATCTAATCGGATCTCCGATTGCCCTATCATAGAAGTTTAGTAGTGCATTTTACTCGCCCTTCCACGCACTTTAAGATGCCGCCTAGCCCAATACGCTATCTGAAATAGGATAGACGTTAATTGAACAAATGTGATAGAATTACGCTAAATTCTTATAATAACCGTAATATAAAATGATCTAATCGGGTCTCTGTTTGCCTTACCCTAGAAGTTTAATAGTGCATTTCACTCGACATTTCATGCGCTTTGAGATGCCGCTTATCCCAATACGCTATCTGAAATATGAGCGACGTAAATTGAACAAATGTGATAGAATTTCGCTGAATTCTTATATTAACCTTAATGTAAAATGATCTAATCGGGCCTCTGTTTGCCTTACCCTAGAAGTTTAATAGTGCATTTTACTCGCCATTTCATGCGCTTTGAGATGCCGCTTAGCCCAATACGCTATATGAAATAGGAGCGACGTAAATTGAACAAATGTGATAGAATTTCGCTGAATTCTTATATTAACCGAAATATAAAATGATCTAATCGGGTCTCTGATTGCCCTATCATAGAAGTTTAGTATTGCATTTTACTCGCCCTTCCACGCACTTACAGATGCCGCCTAGCCCAATACGCTATCTGAAATAGGAGCGACGTAAATTGAACAAATGTGATAGAATTTCGCTGAATTCTTAAATTAACCATAATATAAAATGATATAATCGGGTCGCTGTTTGCCCTACCCTAGATGTTTAATAGTGCATTTTACTAGACGTTTCTTGCGCTTTGAGATGCCGCTTAGCCCAATACGCTATCTGAAATATGAGCGACGTAAATTGAACAAATGTGATAGAATTTCGCTGAATTCTTATATTAACCTTAATGTAAAATGATCTAATCGGGTCTCTGTTTGCCCTACCCTAGAAGTTTAATACTGCATTTTACTCGCCATTTCTTGCGCTTTGAGATGCCGCTTAGCCCAATACGCCATCTGAACTATGAGCGACGTAAATTGAACAAATGTTATAGAATTTCGCTGAATCCTTATATTAACCTTAATGTAAAATGATCTAATGGTGTCTCTGTTGGCCCTACCCTAGAAGTTTAATAGTGCATTTCACTCGTCGTTTCATGCGCTTTGAGATGCCGCTCAGCCCAAAAAGCTATCTGAAATAAGAGCGACGTAAATTGAACAAATGTGATAGAATTTCGCTGAATTCTTTTATTAACCATAATGTAAAATGATCTAATCAGGTCTCTGTTTGCCCTACCCCAGAAGTTTTATAGTGCATTTTACTCGCCATTTCATGCGCTTTGAGATGCCGCTTAGCCCAATACGCTATCTGAAGTAGGAGCGACGTAAATTGAACAAATGTGATAGAAGTTCGCAGAATTCTTATATTAACCAAAATATAAAATGGTCTAATCGGGTCTCTGATTGCCCTATCATAGAAGGTTAATAGTGAATTTTACTCGCCATTCCACGCGCTTTAAGATGCCGCCTAGGCCAGTAGGCTATCTGAAATAGGAGCGACGTAAATTGAACAAATGTGATAGAATTACGCTGAATTCTTATATTAACCGTAATATAAAATGATCTAACCGGGAATCTCTTTGCCTTACCCTAGAAGTTTAATAGTGCATTTTATTCGCCATTTCATGCGCTTTGAGATGCCGCTTAACACAATACGCTATCTGAAATATGAGCGACGTAAATTGATGAACTGCGATAGAATTTCCCTAAAACCTTATATTAAACAAAATATAAAATGATCTAATCGGGTCTCTGATTGCCCTATCATAGATGTTTAGTAGTGCATTTTACTCGCCCTTCCACGCACTTTAAGATGCCGCCTAGCCCAATACGTTATCTGAAATAGGAGCGACGTAAATTGATCAAATGTGATAGAATATCGCTGAATTCCTAAATTAACCATAATATAAAATGATATAATCGGGTCTCTGTTCGCCCTACCCAAGAAGTTTATTAGTGCATTTCACTCGTCATTTCATGCGCTTTGAGTTGCCGCGTAGCCCAATACGCTATGTGAAATAGGAGCGACGTAAATTGAACAAATCTGATAGAATTTCGCTGAATTCTTATATTATCCATAATGTAAAATGATCTAATCAGGTCTCTGTTTGCCCTACCCTAGAAGTTTAATAGTGCATTTTACTCGCCATTTCATGCGCTTTGAGATGCCGCTTAGCCCATTACGCTATCTGAAATAGGAGCGACGTAAATTGAACAAATGTGATAGAATTTCGCTGAATTCTTAAATTAAACATAATATAAAATGATATAATCGGGTTTCTGCTTGCCCTACCCTAGAAGTTTAATAGTGCATTTTACTCGCCAATTCTTGCGCTTTGAGATGCCGCTTAGCCCAATACGCTATCTGAAATATGAGCGACGTAAATTGAACAAATGTGATAGAATATCGCTGAATTCTTATATTCACCTTAATGTAAAATAATCTAATCGGGCCTCTGTTCGCCCTACCATAGAAGTTCAATAGTGCATTTCAGTCGTCATTTCATGCGCCTTGAGATGCCGCTTAGCCCAATAAGCTATCTGAAATAGGAGCGACGTAAATTGAACAAATGTGATAGAATTTTGCTGAACTCATAAATTAACCGTAATATAAAATGATCTAATCGGGCCTCTGTTTGCCCTACCCTAGAAGTTTAATACTGCATTTTACTCGCCATTTCATGTGCTTTGAGATGCCGCTTAGACCAATTCGCTATGTGAAATAGGAGCGACGTAAATTGAACAAATGTGATAGAATTACGCTGAATTCTTATACTAACCGTAATATCAAATGATCTAATCGGGCCTCTGTTTGCCTTATCCTAGAAGTTTAATAGTGCATTTTACTCGCCATTTCATGCGCTTTGAGATGCCGCTTAGCCCAATACGTTATCTGAAATAGGAGCGACGTAAATTGAACAAATGTGATAGAATTTCGCTGAATTCTTATATTAACCTTAATGTAAAATGATCTAAACGGGTCTCTGTTTGCCTTACACTAGAAGTTTAATAGTGCATTTCACTCGTCATATCATGAGCTTTGAGATGCCTCTTAGCCCAATACGCTATCTGAAATAGGAGCGATGGTAAATTGAACAAATGTGATAGAATTTCGCTGAATTCTTTTATTAACCATAATGTAAAATGATCTAATCAGGTCTCTGTTTGCCCTACCCTAGAAGTTTTATAGTGCATTTTACTCGCCATTTCATGCGCTTTGAGATGCCGCTTAGCCCAATACGCTATCTGAAATAGGAGCGACGTAAATTGAACAAATGTGATAGAAGTTCGCAGAATTCTTATATTAACCAAAATATAAAATGGTCTAATCGGGTCTCTGATTGCCCTATCATAGAAGGTTAATAGTGAATTTTACTCGCCATTCCACGCGCTTTAAGATGCCGCCAAGGCCAGTAGGCTATCTGAAATAGGAGCGACGTAAATTGAACAAATGTGATAGAATTACGCTGAATTCTTATATTAACCGTAATATAAAATGATCTAACCGGGTCTCTCCTTGCCTTACCCTAGAAGTTTAATAGTGCATTTTATTCGCCATTTCATGCGCTTTGAGATGCCGCTTAACACAATACGCTATCTGAAATATGAGCGACGTAAATTGAACAAATATGATAGAATTTCGCTGAATTCTTATATTAACCTTAATGTAAAATGATCTAATCGGGTCTCTGTTGGCCCTACCCTAGAAGTTCAATAGTGCATTTCACTCGTCATTTCATGCGCTTTGAGATGCCGCGTAGCTCAATACGCTATCTGAAATAGGAGCGACGTAAGTTGAACAAATGTGATAGATTTACGCTGAATTCTTATATTAACCAAAATATAAAATGATCTAATCGGGTCTCTGATTGCCCTATCATAGAAGTTTAATAGTGCATTTTACTCTCCCTTCCATGCGCTTTAAGGTGCCGCTCAGCCCAATACGCTATCTGAAATAGGAGCGACGTAAATTGAACAAATGTGATAGAATACTCCTGAATTCTTATATTAACCTTAATGTAAAATGATCTAATCGGGACTCTGTTCGCCCTACCCTAGAAGTTAAATAGTGCATTTCACTCGTCATTTCATGCGCTCTGGGATGCCGCGTAGCCCAATACGCTATCTGAAATTGGAGCGACGTAAATTGAACAAATGTGATAGAATTTCGCTGAATTCTTATATTAACCAAAATATTAAATGATCTATTCGGGTCTCTGATTGCCCTACCATAGGAGTTTAATAGTGCATTTTACTCGCCATTCCACGCGCTTTAAGATGCCGCCTATCCCAGTACGCTATCTGAAATAGGAGCGACGTAAATTGAACAAATGTGATAGAATTACGCTGCAACCTTATATTAACCGTAATATAAAATGATCTAATCGGGTCTCTGTTTACCTTACCCCAGATGTTTAATAGTGCATTTTACTGGCCATTTCATGCGCTTTGAGATGCCGCCTATCCCAGTACGCTATCTGAAATAGGAGCTGCGTAAATTGAACAAATGTGATAGAATTTCCCTGAAATCTTAAATTAACCATAATATAAAATGATCTAATCGGGTCTCTGTTTGCCCTACCCTAGAAGTTTAATATTGCATTTTACTGGCCATTTCATGCGCTTTGAGATGCCCCTTAACATAATACGCTATCTGAAATAGGAGCGACGTAAATTGGACAAATGTGATAGAATTTCGCTGAATTCTTATATTAACGTTAATGTTAAATGATCTGATCGGGTTCTGTTCGCCCCACCCTAGAAGTTTAATAGTGCATTTTATTCGGCATTTCTTGCGCTTTGAGATGCCCCTTAGCCCAATACGCTATCTGAAATATGAGCGACGTAAATTGAACAAATGTGATAGAATTTTCCTGGATTCATATATTAACCTTAATGTAAAATGATCTGATCGGGTCTCTGTTCACCCTACCCTAAAAGTTTAATAGTTCATTTCACTCGTCAATGCATGCGCTTTAAGATGCCGCCTATCCCAGTACGCTATCTGAAATAGGAGCGACGTAAGTTGAACAAATGTGATAGATTTACGCTGAATTCTTATATTAACCAAAATATAAAACGATCTAATCGGGTCTCTGATTGCCCTATCATAGAAGTTTAGTAGTGCATTTTATTCTCACTTCCATGCGCTTTAAGGTGCCGCTCAGCCCAATACGCTATCTGAAATAGGAGCGACGTAAATTGAACAAATGTGATAGAATACTCCTGAATTCTTATATTAACCTTAATGTAAAATGATCTAATCGGGACTCTGTTTACCTTACCCCAGAAGTTTAATAGTGCATTTTACTGGTCATTTCATGCGCTTTGAGATGCCGCTTAGCCCAATACGCTATCTGAAATAGGAGCGGCGTAAATTGAACAAATGTGATAGAATTTCGCTGAATTCTTAAATTAACCATAATATAAAATGATCTAATCGGGTCTCCGTTTGCCCTACCCTAGAAGTTTAATACCGCATTTTACTCGCCATTTCTTGCGCTTTGAGATGCCGCTTAGCCCAATACGCTCTCTGAAATATGAGAGACGTAAATTGAACAAATGTTATAGAATTTCGCTGAATCCTTATATTAACCGTAATATAAAATGATCTAATCGGATCTCTGTTTGCCTTCTCCTAGAAGTTTAATAGTGCATTTTACTCGCCATTTCATGCGCTTTATGATGCCGCCTAGCCCAGTACGCTATCTGAAATAGCAGCGACGTAAGTTGAACAAATGTGATAGAATTACGCTGAATTCTTATATTAACCAAAATATAAAATGATCTAATCGGGTCTCTGATTGCCCTATCATAGAAGTTTAATAGTGCATTTCACTCGCCATTCCACGCGCTTTAAGATGCCGCCTAGCCCATTACGCTATCTGAAATAGGAACGACGTAAATTGAACAAATGTGATAGAATTTTGCTGAATTCTTAAATTAACCATAATATAAAATGATCTACTCGAGTCTCTGTTTGCCCTACCCTAGAAGTTTAACAGTGCATTTTACTCGCCATTTCATGCGCTTTGAGATGCCGCTTAGCGCATTACGCTATCTGAAATAGGAGCGACGTAAATTGGACAAATGTGATACAATTTCGCTGAATTCTTATATTAACCAAAATATAAAATGATCTAATCAGGTCTCTGATTGCCCTATCATAGAAGTCTAATTGTGCATTTCACTCGCCATTTCATGCGCTTTGGTATGCCGCGTAGCCCAATACGCTATCTGAAATTGGAGCGACGTAAATTGAACAAATGTGATAGAATTTCGTCGAATTCTTATATTAACCAAATATTAAATGATCTACTCGGGTCTCTGATTGCCCTACCATAGAAGTTTAATAGTGCATTTTAATCGCCATTCCACGCGCTTTAAGATGCCGCCTATCCCAGTACTCTATCTGAAATAGGAGCGACGTAAATTGAACAAATGTGATAGAATATTCCTGAATTCTTATATTAACCTTCATGTAAAATGATCTAATCGGGACTCTGTTCGCCCTACCCTAGAAGTTCAATATTGCATTTCACTCGTCATTTGATGCGGTTTGAGATGCCGCCTATCCCAGTACGCTATCTGAAATAGGAGCGACGTAAATTGAACAAATGTGATAGAATTTCGCTGAATTCTTATATTAATCAAAATATAAAATGATATAATCGGGTCTCTGTTCGCCCTACCCTAGAAGTTCAATATTGCATTTCACTCGTCATTTGATGCGGTTTGAGATGCCGCGTAGCCCAATACGCTATCTGAAATACGAGCGACGTAAATTGAACAAATGTGATAGAATTACGCTGCATTCTTATATTAACCGTAATATAAAATGATCTAATCGGGTCTCTGTTTGCCTTACCCCAGAAGTTTAATAGTGCATTTTACTGGCCACTTCATGCGCTTTGACATGCCGCTTAGCCCAATACGCTATCTGAAATAGGAGCGACGTAAATTGAACAAGTGTGATAGAATTTCGCTGAATTCTTAAATTAACCATAATATAAAATGATCTAATCGGGTCTCTGTTTGCCCTACCCTAGAAGTTTAATACTGCATTTTACTCGCCATTTCTTGCGCTTTGAGATGCCGCTTAGCACAATACGCCATCTGAAATATGAGCGACGTAAATTGAACAAATGTTATAGAATTTCGCTGAATCCTTATATTAACCTTAATGTAAAATGATCTAATGGTGTCTCTGTTCGCCCTACCCTAGAAGTTTAATAGTGCCTTTCACTCGTCATTTCATGCGCTTTGAGATGCCGCTCAGCCCAAAAAGCTATCTGACATAAGAGCGACGTAAATTGAACAAATGTGATAGAATTTCGCTGAATTCTTATATTAATCAAAATATAAAATGATCTAATCGGGTCTCTGATTGCCCTATCATAGAAGTTTAATAGTGCATTTTAATCGCCTTTCCACGCGCTTTAAGATACCTCCTAGCCCAGTACGCTATCTGAAATAGGAGCGACATTAATTGAACAAATGTGATAGAATTTCGCTGAATTTTTAAATTAACCATAATATAAAATGATCTAATTGGGTCTCTGTTTGCCCTACCGTAGAAGTTTAATAGTGCATTTTACTCGCCATTTTATGCGCTTTGAGATGCCGCTTAGCCCAATACGCTATCTGAAATAGGAGCGACGTAAATTGAACAAATGTGATAGAAGTTCGCAGAATTCTTATATTAACCAAAATATAAAATGGTCTAATCGGGTCTCTGATTGCCCTATCATAGAAGGTTAATAGTGAATTTTGCTCGCCATTCCACGCGCTTTAAGATGCCGCCTAGGCCAGTAGGCTATCTGAAATAGGAGCGACGTAAATTGAACAAATGTGATAGAATTACGCTGAATTCTTATATTAACCGTAATATAAAATGATCTAACCGGGAATCTCTTTGCCTTACCCTAGAAGTTTAATAGTGCATTTTATTCGCCATTTCATGCGCTTTGAGATGCCGCTTAACACAATACGCTATCTGAAATATGAGCGACGTAAATTGATGAACTGTGATAGAATTTCCCTAAAACGTTATATTAAACAAAATATAAAATGATCTAATCGGGTCTCTGATTGCCCTATCATAGATGTTTAGTAGTGCATTTTACTCGCCCTTCCACGCACTTTAAGATGCCGCCTAGTCCAATACGTTATCTGAAATAGGAGCGACGTAAATTGATCAAATGTGATAGAATATCGCTGAATTCCTAAATTCACCATAATATAAAATGATATAATCGGGTCTCTGTTTGCCCTACCCAAGAAGTTTATTAGTGCATTTCACTCGTCATTTCATGCGCTCTGAGATGCCGCTTAACATAATACGTTATCTGAAATAGGAGCGACGTAAATTGAACGAACGTGATAGAATTTCCTTGAATTCTTATATTAACCTTAATGTAAAATGATCTAATCGGGTCTCTGTTCGCCCTACCCTAGAAGTTTAATAGTGCATTTCACTCGACATTTCATGCGCTTTGAGATGCCGCTTAGCCCAATACGCTATCTGAAATAGGAGCGATGAAAGTTGAACAAATGTGATAGAATTTCGTTGAATTCTTTTATTAACCATAACGTAAAATGATCTAATCGGGTCTCTGTTCGCGCCAGCCTAGAAGTTTAATAGCCCATTTTATTCGCCATTTCATGCGCTTTGAGATGCCGCTTAGCCCAATACGCTATCTGAAATAGGAGCGACGTAAATTGATCAAATGTGATAGAATTTCCCTGAAATCTTATATTAACCAAAATATAAAATGATCTATTCGGGTACCTGATTGCCCTATCATAGAAGTTTAATAGTGCATTTTACCCGCCATTCCACGCGCTTTAAGATGCCGCCTAGCCCAGTACGCTATCTGAAATAGGAGCGACATAAATTGAACAAAAGTGATAGAATTTCGCTGCATTCTTATATTAACCTTAATGTAAAATGATCTAATCGGGTCTCTGTTCGCCCTACCCTAGAAATGCAATAGTGCATTTTACTCGCCATTTCATGCGCTTTGAGATGCCGCTTAGCCCATTACGCTATCTGAAATAGGAGCGACGTAAATTGCACAAATGTGATAGAATTTCGCTGAATTCTTAAATTAAACATAATATAAAATGATATAATCGGGTTTCTGCTTGCCCTACCCTAGAAGTTTAATAGTGCATTTTACTCGCCAATTCTTGCGCTTTGAGATGCCGCTTAGCCCAATACGCTATCTGAAATATGAGCGACGTAAATTGAACAAATGTGATAGAATATCGCTGAATTCTTATATTCACCTTAATGTAAAATAATCTAATCGGGCCTCTGTTCGCCCTACCATAGAAGTTCAATAGTGCATTTCAGTCGTCATTTCATGCGCCTTGAGATGCCGCTTAGCCCAATAAGCTATCTGAAATAGGAGCGACGTAAATTGAACAAATGTGATAGAATTTTGCTGAACTCTTAAATTAACCGTAATATAAAATGATCTAATCGGGCCTCTGTTTGCCCTACCCTAGAAGTTTAATACTGCATTTTACTCGCCATTTCATGTGCTTTGAGATGCCGCTTAGACCAATTCGCTATGTGAAATAGGAGCGACGTAAATTGAACAAATGTGATAGAATTACGCTGAATTCTTATATTAACCGTAATATCAAATGATCTAATCGGGCCTCTGTTTGCCTTATCCTAGAAGTTTAATAGTGCATTTTACTCGCCATTTCATGCGCTTTGAGATGCCGCTTAGCCCAATACGTTATCTGAAATAGGAGCGACGCAAATTGAACAAATGTGATAGAATTTCGCTGAATTCTTATATTAACCTTAATGTAAAATGATCTAAACGGGTCTCTGTTTGCCTTACACTAGAAGTTTAATAGTGCATTTCACTCGTCATATCATGAGCTTTGAGATGCCTCTTAGCCCAATACGCTATCTGAAATAGGAGCGATGGTAAATTGAACAAATGTGATAGAATTTCGCTGAATTCTTTTATTAACCATAATGTAAAATGATCTAATCAGGTCTCTGTTTGCCCTACCCTAGAAGTTTTATAGTGCATTTTACTCGCCATTTCATGCGCTTTGAGATGCCGCTTAGCCCAATACGCTATCTGAAATAGGAGCGACGTAAATTGAACAAATGTGATAGAAGTTCGCAGAATTCTTATATTAACCAAAATATAAAATGGTCTAATCGGGTCTCTGATTGCCCTATCATAGAAGGTTAATAGTGAATTTTACTCGCCATTCCACGCGCTTTAAGATGCCGCCAAGGCCAGTAGGCTATCTGAAATAGGAGCGACGTAAATTGAACAAATGTGATAGAATTACGCTGAATTCTTATATTAACCGTAATATAAAATGATCTAACCGGGTCTCTCCTTGCCTTACCCTAGAAGTTTAATAGTGCATTTTATTCGCCATTTCATGCGCATTGAGATGCCGCTTAACACAATACGCTATCTGAAATATGAGCGACGTAAATTGAACAAATATGATAGAATTTCGCTGAATTCTTATATTAACCTTAATGTAAAATGATCTAATCGGGTCTCTGTTGGCCCTACCCTAGAAGTTAAATAGTGCATTTCACTCGTCATTTCATGCGCTCTGGGATGCCGCGTAGCCCAATACGCTATCTGAAATTGGAGCGACGTAAATTGAACAAATGTGATAGAATACTCCTGAATTCTTATATTAACCTTAATGTAAAATGATCTAATCGGGACTCTGTTCGCCCTACCCTAGAAGTTAAATAGTGCATTTCACTCGTCATTTCATGCGCTCTGGGATGCCGCGTAGCCCAATACGCTATCTGAAATTGGAGCGACGTAAATTGAACAAATGTGATAGAATTTCGCTGAATTCTTATATTAACCAAAATATTAAATGATCTATTCGGGTCTCTGATTGCCCTACCATAGGAGTTTAATAGTGCATTTTACTCGCCATTCCACGCGCTTTAAGATGCCGCCTATCCCAGTACGCTATCTGAAATAGGAGCGACGTAAATTGAACAAATGTGATAGAATTACGCTGCAACCTTATATTAACCGTAATATAAAATGATCTAATCGGGTCTCTGTTTACCTTACCCCAGATGTTTAATAGTGCATTTTACTGGCCATTTCATGCGCTTTGAGATGCCGCCTATCCCAGTACGCTATCTGAAATAGGAGCTGCGTAAATTGAACAAATGTGATAGAATTTCCCTGAAATCTTAAATTAACCATAATATAAAATGATCTAATCGGGTCTCTGTTTGCCCTACCCTAGAAGTTTAATATTGCATTTTACTGGCCATTTCATGCGCTTTGAGATGCCCCTTAACATAATACGCTATCTGAAATAGGAGCGACGTAAATTGGACAAATGTGATAGAATTTCGCTGAATTCTTATATTAACGTTAATGTTAAATGATCTGATCGGGTTTCTGTTCGCCCCACCCTAGAAGTTTAATAGTGCATTTTATTCGGCATTTCTTGCGCTTTGAGATGCCCCTTAGCCCAATACGCTATCTGAAATATGAGCGACGTAAATTGAACAAATGTGATAGAATTTTCCTGGATTCATATATTAACCTTAATGTAAAATGATCTGATCGGGTCTCTGTTCACCCTACCCTAAAAGTTTAATAGTTCATTTCACTCGTCAATGCATGCGCTTTAAGATGCCGCCTATCCCAGTGCGCTATCTGAAATAGGAGCGACGTAAGTTGAACAAATGTGATAGATTTACGCTGAATTCTTATATTAACCAAAATATAAAACGATCTAATCGGGTCTCTGATTGCCCTATCATAGAAGTTTAGTAGTGCATTTTATTCTCACTTCCATGCGCTTTAAGGTGCCGCTCAGCCCAATACGCTATCTGAAATAGGAGCGACGTAAATTGAACAAATGTGATAGAATACTCCTGAATTCTTATATTAACCTTAATGTAAAATGATCTAATCGGGACTCTGTTTACCTTACCCCAGAAGTTTAATAGTGCATTTTACTGGTCATTTCATGCGCTTTGAGATGCCGCTTAGCCCAATACGCTATCTGAAATAGGAGCGGCGTAAATTGAACAAATGTGATAGAATTTCGCTGAATTCTTAAATTAACCATAATATAAAATGATCTAATCGGGTCTCCGTTTGCCCTACCCTAGAAGTTTAATACCGCATTTTACTCGCCATTTCTTGCGCTTTGAGATGCCGCTTAGCCCAATACGCCATCTGAAATATGAGAGACGTAAATTGAACAAATGTTATAGAATTTCGCTGAATCCTTATATTAACCGTAATATAAAATGATCTAATCGGATCTCTGTTTGCCTTCTCCTGGAAGTTTAATAGTGCATTTTACTCGCCATTTCATGCGCTTTATGATGCCGCCTAGCCCAGTACGCTATCTGAAATAGCAGCGACGTAAGTTGAACAAATGTGATAGAATTACGCTGAATTCTTATATTAACCAAAATATAAAATGATCTAATCGGGTCTCTGATTGCCCTATCATAGAAGTTTAATAGTGCATTTCACTCGCCATTCCACGCGCTTTAAGATGCCGCCTAGCCCATTACGCTATCTGAAATAGGAACGACGTAAATTGAACAAATGTGATAGAATTTTGCTGAATTCTTAAATTAACCATAATATAAAATGATCTACTCGAGTCTCTGTTTGCCCTACTCTAGAAGTTTAACAGTGCATTTTACTCGCCATTTCATGCGCTTTGAGATGCCGCTTAGCGCATTACGCTATCTGAAATAGGAGCGACGTAAATTGGACAAATGTGATACAATTTCGCTGAATTCTTATATTAACCAAAATATAAAATGATCTAATCAGGTCTCTGATTGCCCTATCATAGAAGTCTAATAGTGCATTTCACTCGCCATTTCATGCGCTTTGGTATGCCGCGTAGCCCAATACGCTATCTGAAATTGGAGCGACGTAAATTGAACAAATGTGATAGAATTTCGTCGAATTCTTATATTAACCAAATATTAAATGATCTACTCGGGTCTCTGATTGCCCTACCATAGAAGTTTAATAGTGCATTTTAATCGCCATTCCACGCGCTTTAAGATGCCGCCTATCCCAGTACTCTATCTGAAATAGGAGCGACGTAAATTGAACAAATGTGATAGAATATTCCTGAATTCTTATATTAACCTTAATGTAAAATGATCTAATCGGGACTCTGTTCGCCCTACCCTAGAAGTTCAATATTGCATTTCACTCGTCATTTGATGCGGTTTGAGATGCCGCCTATCCCAGTACGCTATCTGAAATAGGAGCGACGTAAATTGAACAAATGTGATAGAATTTCGCTGAATTCTTATATTAATCAAAATATAAAATGATATAATCGGGTCTCTGTTCGCCCTACCCTAGAAGTTCAATATTGCATTTCACTCGTCATTTGATGCGGTTTGAGATGCCGCGTAGCCCAATACGCTATCTGAAATACGAGCGACGTAAATTGAACAAATGTGATAGAATTACGCTGCATTCTTATATTAACCGTAATATAAAATGATCTAATCGGGTCTCTGTTTGCCTTACCCCAGAAGTTTAATAGTGCATTTTACTGGCCACTTCATGCGCTTTGACATGCCGCTTAGCCCAATACGCTATCTGAAATAGGAGCGACGTAAATTGAACAAGTGTGATAGAATTTCGCTGAATTCTTAAATTAACCATAATATAAAATGATCTAATCGGGTCTCTGTTTGCCCTACCCTAGAAGTTTAATACTGCATTTTACTCGCCATTTCTTGCGCTTTGAGATGCCGCTTAGCACAATACGCCATCTGAAATATGAGCGACGTAAATTGAACAAATGTTATAGAATTTCGCTGAATCCTTATATTAACCTTAATGTAAAATGATCTAATGGTGTCTCTGTTCGCCCTACCCTAGAAGTTTAATAGTGCCTTTCACTCGTCATTTCATGCGCTTTGAGATGCCGCTCAGCCCAAAAAGCTATCTGACATAAGAGCGACGTAAATTGAACAAATGTGATAGAATTTCGCTGAATTCTTATATTAATCAAAATATAAAATGATCTAATCGGGTCTCTGATTGCCCTATCATAGAAGTTTAATAGTGCATTTTAATCGCCTTTCCACGCGCTTTAAGATACCTCCTAGCCCAGTACGCTATCTGAAATAGGAGCGACATTAATTGAACAAATGTGATAGAATTTCGCTGAATTTTTAAATTAACCATAATATAAAATGATCTAATTGGGTCTCTGTTTGCCCTACCGTAGAAGTTTAATAGTGCATTTTACTCGCCATTTTATGCGCTTTGAGATGCCGCTTAGCCCAATACGCTATCTGAAATAAGAGCGACGTAAATTGAACAAGTGTGATAGAATTTCGCTGAATTCTTAAATTAACCATAATATAAAATGATCTAATCGGGTCTCTGTTTGCCCTACCCTAGAAGTTTAATACTGCATTTTACTCGCCATTTCTTGCGCTTTGAGATGCCGCTTAGCACAATACGCCATCTGAAATATGAGCGACGTAAATTGAACAAATGTTATAGAATTTCGCTGAATCCTTATATTAACCTTAATGTAAAATGATCTAATGGTGTCTCTGTTCGCCCTACCCTAGAAGTTTAATAGTGCCTTTCACTCGTCATTTCATGCGCTTTGAGATGCCGCTCAGCCCAAAAAGCTATCTGACATAAGAGCGACGTAAATTGAACAAATGTGATAGAATTTCGCTGAATTCTTATATTAATCAAAATATAAAATGATCTAATCGGGTCTCTGATTGCCCTATCATAGAAGTTTAATAGTGCATTTTAATCGCCTTTCCACGCGCTTTAAGATACCTCCTAGCCCAGTACGCTATCTGAAATAGGAGCGACATTAATTGAACAAATGTGATAGAATTTCGCTGAATTTTTAAATTAACCATAATATAAAATGATCTAATTGGGTCTCTGTTTGCCCTACCGTAGAAGTTTAATAGTGCATTTTACTCGCCATTTTATGCGCTTTGAGATGCCGCTTAGCCCAATACGCTATCTGAAATAGGAGCGACGTAAATTGAACAAATGTGATAGAAGTTCGCAGAATTCTTATATTAACCAAAATATAAAATGGTCTAATCGGGTCTCTGATTGCCCTATCATAGAAGGTTAATAGTGAATTTTACTCGCCATTCCACGCGCTTTAAGATGCCGCCTAGGCCAGTAGGCTATCTGAAATAGGAGCGACGTAAATTGAACAAATGTGATAGAATTACGCTGAATTCTTATATTAACCGTAATATAAAATGATCTAACCGGGAATCTCTTTGCCTTACCCTAGAAGTTTAATAGTGCATTTTATTCGCCATTTCATGCGCTTTGAGATGCCGCTTAACACAATACGCTATCTGAAATATGAGCGACGTAAATTGATGAACTGTGATAGAATTTCCCTAAAACGTTATATTAAACAAAATATAAAATGATCTAATCGGGTCTCTGATTGCCCTATCATAGATGTTTAGTAGTGCATTTTACTCGCCCTTCCACGCACTTTAAGATGCCGCCTAGTCCAATACGTTATCTGAAATAGGAGCGACGTAAATTGATCAAATGTGATAGAATATCGCTGAATTCCTAAATTCACCATAATATAAAATGATATAATAGGGTCTCTGTTTGCCCTACCCAAGAAGTTTATTAGTGCATTTCACTCGTCATTTCATGCGCTCTGAGATGCCGCTTAACATAATACGTTATCTGAAATAGGAGCGACGTAAATTGAACGAACGTGATAGAATTTCCTTGAATTCTTATATTAACCTTAATGTAAAATGATCTAATCGGGTCTCTGTTCGCCCTACCCTAGAAGTTTAATAGTGCATTTCACTCGACATTTCATGCGCTTTGAGATGCCGCTTAGCCCAATACGCTATCTGAAATAGGAGCGACGTAAATTGAACAAATGTGATAGAATACTCCTGAATTCTTATATTAACCTTAATGTAAAATGATCTAATCGGGACTCTGTTCGCCCTACCCTAGAAGTTAAATAGTGCATTTCACTCGTCATTTCATGCGCTCTGGGATGCCGCGTAGCCCAATACGCTATCTGAAATTGGAGCGACGTAAATTGAACAAATGTGATAGAATTTCGCTGAATTCTTATATTAACCAAAATATTAAATGATCTATTCGGGTCTCTGATTGCCCTACCATAGAAGTTTAATAGTGCATTTTACTCGCCATTCCACGCGCTTTAAGATGCCGCCTAGCCCAGTACGCTATCTGAAATAGGAGCGACATAAATTGAACAAAAGTGATAGAATTTCGCTGCATTCTTATATTAACCTTAATGTAAAATGATCTAATCGGGTCTCTGTTCGCCCTACCCTAGAAATGCAATAGTGCATTTTACTCGCCATTTTATGCGCTTTGAGATGCCGCTTAGCCCAATACGCCATCTGAAATAGGAGCGACGTGAATTGAACAAATCTGATAGAATTTCGCTGAATTCTTATATCAAACAAAATATAAAATGATCTAGTCGGGTCTCTTATTGCCCTATCATAGAAGTTGAATAGTGCATTTTACTCGCCATTCCACGCGCTTTAAGATGCCGCCTAACCCAGTACGCTATCTGAAATAGGATAGACGTAAATTGAACAAATGTGATAGAATTACGCTGAATTCTTATAATAACCGTAATATAAAATGATCTAATCGGGTCTCTGTTTGCCTTACCCTAGAATTTTAATACAGCATATTACTCGTCATTTCATGCGCTTTGAGATGCCGCTTAGCCCAATACGCTATCTGAAATAGGAGCGACGTAAATTGAACAAATGTGATAGAATTTTCCTGAAATCTTATATTAAACAAAATATAAAACGATCTAATCGCGTCTCTGATTGCCCTATCATAGATGTTTAGAAGTGCATTTCACTCGTCATTTCATGCGCTTTGAGATGCCGCGTAGCCCAATACGCTATCTCAAATTGGAGCGACGTAAATTGAACAAATGTGATAGAATTTCGCTGAATTCTTATATTAACCGTAATATAAAATGCTCTAATCGGGTCTCTATTTGCCTTACCCTAGAAGTATAATAGTGCATTTTACTCGCCATTTCATGCGCTTTGAGATGCCGCTTAGCCCAATACGCTACCTGAAATATGAGCGACGTAAACCGAACAAATATGATAGAATTTCGCTGAATTCTTATATTAACCTTAATGTAAAATGATCTAATCGGGTCTCTGTTCGCCCTACCCTAGAAGTTCAATAGTGCATTTCACTCGTCATTTCATGCGCTTTGAGATGCCGCGTAGCCCAATACGCTACCTGAAATAGGAGCGACGTAAATGGAACAAATGTAATAGAATTTCGTTGAATTCATTTATTAACCATAATGTAAAATGATCTAATCGGGTCTGTGTTCGCCCCAGCCCAGAAGTTTAATAGTGCATTTTATTCGCCATTTCATGCGCTTTGAGATGCCGGTTAGCCCAATACGCTATCTGAAATAGGAGCGACGTAAATTGAACAAATGTTATAGAATTTCGCTGAATCCTTATATTAACCTTAATGTAAAATGATCTAATCGGGTCTCTGTTTGCCTTACCCTAGAAGTTTAATAGTGCATTTCACTCGTCATTTCATGCGCTTTGAGATGCCGCTCAGCCCAAAAAGCTACCTGTAATAAGAGCGACGTAAATTGAACAAATGTGATAGAATTTTGCAGAATTCTTATATTAACTATAATGTAAACTGATCTAATCGGGTCTCTGTTCGGCCCACCCTAGAAGTTTAATAGTGCATTTCACTCGTCATTTCATGCGCTTTTAGATGCCGCTTAGCCAAATACGCTATCTGAAATAGGAGCGACGTAAATGAACAAATGCGATAGAATTTCGCTGAATTCTTATATTAACCGAAATATAAAATGATCTAATCGGATCTCTGATTGCCCTATCATAGAAGTTTAGTAGTGCATTTTACTCGCCCTTCCACGCACTTTAAGATGCCGCCTAGCCCAATACGCTATCTGAAATAGGATAGACGTTAATTGAACAAATGTGATAGAATTACGCTGAATTCTTATATTAACAGTAATATAAAATGATCTAATCGGGTCTCTGTTTGCCTTATCTTAGAAGTTTAATAGTGCATTTTGCTCGCCATTTCATGCGCTTTATGATGCCGCCTAGCCCAGTACGCTATCTGAAATAGGAGCGTCGTAAGTTGAACAAATGCGATAGAATTACGCTGAATTCTTATATTAACCAAAATATAAAATGATCTAATCGGGTCTCTGATTGCACTATCATAGAAGTTTAATAGGGCATTTTACTCGCCATTCCACGCACTCTAAGATGCCGCCTAGCCCAGTACACTATCTGAAATAGGAGCGACGTAAATTGGACAAATGTGATAGAATTTTCCTGAATTCTTATGTGAACCTTAATGTAAAATGATCTAATCGGGTCTCTGTTCGCCCTACCCTAGAAGTTCAATAGTGCATTCCACTCGTCATTTCATGCGCTTTCAGATGCCGCCTATCCCAGTACGCTATCTGAAATAGGAGCGACGTAAATTGAACAAATGTGATAGAATTTCCCTGAAATCTTAAATTAACCATAATATAAAATGATCTAATCGGGTCCTTGTTGGCCTACCCTAGAAGTTTAATATTGTATTTTACTGGCCATTTCATGCGCATTGAGATGCCCCTTAACATAATACGTTATCTGAAATAGGAGCGACTTAAATTGAACAAATGTGATAGAATTTCGCTGAATTCTTATATTAACCGAAATATAAAATGATCTAATCGGATCTCTGATTGCCCTATCATAGAAGTTTAGTAGTGCATTTTACTCGCCCTTCCACGCACTTTAAGATGCCGCCTAGCCCAATACGCTATCTGAAATAGGATAGACGTTAATTGAACAAATGTTATAGAATTACGCTGAATTCTTATATTAACCGTAATATAAAATGATCTGATCGGGTCTCTGTTTGCCTTACCCCAGAAGATTAATAGGGCATTTCACTCGTCATTTCATGCGCTTTGAGGTGCCGCCTAGCCCAATACGCTATCTGAAATAGGAGCGACGTAAATTGAACAAATGTGATAGAATTTTACTGAATTCTTAAATTAACCGTAATATAAAATGATCTAATCGGGTCTCTGTTCGCCCTACCCTAGAAGTTTATTAGTGCATTTCACTCGTCATTTCATGCGCTTTGTGATGCCGCTTAGCCCAATACGCTATCTGAAATAGGAGCGATGGTAAATTGAACAAATGTGATAGAATTTCGCTGAATTCTTTTATTAACCATAATGTAAAATGATCTAATCAGGTCTCTGTTTGCCCTACCCTAGAAGTTTTATAGTGCATTTTACTCGCCATTTCATGCGCTTTGAGATGCCGCTTAGCCCAATACGCTATCTGAAATAGGAGCGACGTAAATGAACAAATGTGATAGAATTTCCCTGAAATCTTATATTAAACAAAATATAAAATGATCTAATCGGGTCTCTGATTGCCCTATCATAGATGTTTAGTAGTGCATTTGACTCGCCATTCCACGCGCTTTAAGATGCCGCCTAGCCCAGTACGCTATCTGAAATAGTAGCGACGTAAGTTGAACAAATGTGATAGAATTACGCTGCTTTCTTATATTAACCAAAATATAAAATGATCTAATCGGGTCTCTGATTGCCCTATCATTGAAGTTTAATAGTGCATTTTACTCGCCATTCCACGCGCTTAAGATGCCGCCTAGCCCAGTACGCTCTCTGAAATAGGAGCGACGTAAATTGAACAAATGTGATAGAATTTCGCTGAATTGTTTTATTAACCATAATGCAAAATGATCTAATCGGGTTGCTGTACGACCTAGCCTAGAAGTTTAATAGTGCATTTTATTCGCCATTTCATGCGCTTTGAGGTGCCGCTTAGCCCAATACGCTATCTGAAATAGGAGCGACGTAAATTGAACAAATGTGATAGAATTACGCCTGAATTCCTCATATTAACCTTAATGTAAAATGATCTAATCGTGTCTCTGTTCGCCCTACCCTACAAGTTTAATAGGGCATTTCACTCGTCATTTCATGCGCTTTGAGATGCCCCTTAGCCCAATAAGCTATCTGAAATAGGAGCGACGTAAATTGAACAAATGTGATAGAATTTCGCTGAATTCTTATATTAACCTTAATGTAAAATGATCTAAACGGGTCTCTGTTTGCCTTACACTAGAAGTTTAATAGTGCATTTCACTCGTCATATCATGAGCTTTGAGATGCCTCTTAGCCCAATACGCTATCTGAAATAGGCAGCGATGGTAAATTGAACAAATGTGATAGAATTTCGCTGAATCTTTTATTAACCATAATGTAAAATGATCTAATCAGGTCTCTGTTTGCCCTACCCTAGAAGTTTTATAGTGCATTTTACTCGCCATTTCATGCGCTTTGAGATGCCGCTTAGCCCAATACGCTATCTGAAATAGGAGCGACGTAAATTGAACAAAGTGATAGAAGTTCGCAGAATACTTATAATTAACCAAAATATAAAATGGTCTAATCGGGTCTCTGATTGCCCTATCATAGAAGGTTAATAGTGATTTTACTCGCCATTCCACGCGCTTTAAGATGCCGCCTAGGCCAGTAGGCTATCTGAAATAGGAGCGACGTAATTGAACAAATGTGATAGAATTACGCTGAATTCTTATATTAACCGTAATATAAAATGATCTAACCGGGTCTCTCCTTGCCTTACCCTAGAAGTTTAATAGTGCATTTTATTCGCCATTTCATGCGCTTTGAGATGCCGCTTAACACAATACGCTTCTGAAATATGAGCGACGTAAATTGAACAAATATGATAGAATTTCGCTGAATTCTTATATTAACCTTAATGTAAAATGATCTAATCGGGTCTCTGTTGGCCCTACCCTAGAAGTTCAATAGTGCATTTCACTCGTCATTTCATGCGCTTTGAGATGCCGTGTAGCCCAATACGCTATCTGAAATAGGAGCCACGTAAATTGAACAAATGTGGTAGAATTTCGCTGAAATTCTTAAATTAACCATAATATAAAATGATCTAATCGGGTCTCTGTTTGCCCTACCCTAGAAGTTTAATAGTGCATTTTACTCGCCATTTCTTGCGCTTTAAGATGCCGCCTATCCCAGTACGCTATCTGAAATAGGAGCGACATAAATTGAACAAATGTGATAGAATTTCCCTGAAATCTTATATTAACCATAATATAACATGAGCTAATCGGGTCTCTGTTTGCCCTGCCCTAGAAGTTTAATATTGCATTTTACTCGCAATTTCATGCGCTTTGAGTTGCCCCTTAACATAATACGCTATCTGAAACAGGAGCGACGTAAATTGAACAAATGTGATAGAATTTCGCTGAATTCTTATATTAACGTTAATGTTAAATGATCTGATCGGGTTTCTGTTCGCCCCACCCTAGAAGTTTAATAGTGCATTTTATTCGGCATTTCTTGCGCTTTGAGATGCCCCTTAGCCCAAAACGCTATCTGAAATATGAGCGACGTAAATTGAACAAATGTGATAGAATTTTCCTGGATTCATATATTAACCTTAATGTAAAATGATGTGATCGGGTCTCTGTTCACCCTACCCTAAAAGTTTAATAGTTCATTTCACTCGTCAATGCATGCGCTTTAAGATGCCGCCTATCCCAGTACGCTATCTGAAATAGGAGCGACGTAAGTTGAACAAATGTGATAGATTTACGCTGAATTCTTATACTAACCAAAATATAAAACGATCTAATCGGGTCTCTGATTGCCCTATCATAGAAGTTTAGTAGTGCATTTTACTCTCACTTCCATGCGCTTTAAGGTGCCGCTCAGCCCAATACGCTATCTGAAATAGGAGCGACGTAAATTGAACAAATGTGATAGAATACTCCTGAATTCTTATATTAACCTTAATGTAAAATGATCTAATCGGGACTCTGTTTACCTTACCCCAGAAGTTTAATAGTGCATTTTACTGGCCATTTCATGCGCTTTGAGATGCCGCTTAGCCCAATACGCTATCTGAAATAGGAGCGACGTAAATTGAACAAATGTGATAGAATTTCGCTGAATTCTTAAATTAACCATAATATAAAATGATCTAATCGGGTCTCCGTTTGCCCTACCCTAGAAGTTTGATACCGCATTTTACTCGCCATTTCTTGCGCTTTGAGATGCCGCTTAGCCCAATACGCCATCTGAAATATGAGAGACGTAAATTGAACAAATGTTATAGAATTTCGCTGAATCCTTATATTAACCGTAATATAAAATGATCTAATCGGATCTCTGTTTGCCTTCTCCTAGAAGTTTAATAGTGCATTTTACTCGCCATTTCATGCGCTTTATGATGCCGCCTAGCCCATTACGCTATCTGAAATAGCAGCGACGTAAGTTGAACAAATGTGATAGAATTACGCTGAATTCTTATATTAACCAAAATATAAAATGATCTAATCGGGTCTCTGATTGCCCTATCATAGAAGTTTAATAGTGCATTTCACTCGCCATTCCACGCGCTTTAAGATGCCGCCTAGCCCATTACGCTATCTGAAATAGGAACGACGTAAATTGAACAAATGTGATAGAATTTTGCTGAATTCTTAAATTAACCATAATATAAAATGATCTACTCGAGTCTCTGTTTGCCCTACCCTAGAAGTTTAACAGTGCATTTTACTCGCCATTTCATGCGCTTTGAGATGCCGCTTAGCGCATTACGCTATCTGAAATAGGAGCGACGTAAATTGGACAAATGTGATACAATTTCGCTGAATTCTTATATTAACCAAAATATAAAATGATCTAATCAGGTCTCTGATTGCCCTATCATAGAAGTCTAATAGTGCATTTCACTCGCCATTTCATGCGCTTTGGTATGCCGCGTAGCCCAATACGCTATCTGAAATTGGAGCGACGTAAATTGAACAAATGTGATAGAATTTCGTCGAATTCTTATATTAACCAAAATATTAAATGATCTACTCGGGTCTCTGATTGCCCTACCATAGAAGTTTAATAGTGCATTTTACTCGCCATTCCACGCGCTTTAAGATGCCGCCTATCCCAGTACTCTATCTGAAAATAGGAGCGACGTAAATTGAACAAATGTGATAGAATATTCCTGAATTCTTATATTAACCTTAATGTAAAATGATCTAATCGGGACTCTGTTCGCCCTACCCTAGAAGTTCAATATTGCATTTCACTCGTCATTTGATGCGGTTTGAGATGACGCGTAGCCCAATACGCTATCTGAAATTGGAGCGACGTAAATTGAACAAATGTGATAGAATTTCGCTGAATTCTTATATTAACCAAAATATTAAATGATCTATTCGGGTCTCTGATTGCCCTACCATAGAAGTTTAATAGTGCATTTTACTCGCCATTCCACGCGCTTTAAGATGCCGCCTATCCCAGTACGCTATCTGAAATAGGAGCGACGTAATTGAACAAATGTTATAGAATATTCCTGAATTCTTATATTAACCTTAATGTAAAATGATCTAATCGGGACTCTGTTCGCCCTACCCTAGAAGTTCAATATTGCATTTCACTCGTCATTTGATGCGGTTTGAGATGCCGCCTATCCCAGTACGCTATCTGAAATAGGAGCGACGTAAATTGAACAAATGTGATAGAATTTCGCTGAATTCTTATATTAATCAAAATATAAAATGATATAATCGGGTCTCTGTTCACCCTACCCTAGAAGTTCAATATTGCATTTCACTCGTCATTTGATGCGGTTTGAGATGCCGTGTAGCCCAATACGCTATCTGAAATACGAGCGACGTAAATTGAACAAATGTGATAGAATTACGCTGCATTCTTATATTAACCGTAATATAAAATGATCTAATCGGGTCTCTGTTTGCCTTACCCCAGAAGTTTAATAGTGCATTTTACTGGCCACTTCATGCGCTTTGACATGCCGCTTAGCCCAATACGCTATCTGAAATAGGAGCGACGTAAATTGAACAAGTGTGATAGAATTTCGCTGAATTCTTAAATTAACCATAATATAAAATGATCTAATCGGGTCTCTGTTTGCCCTACCCTAGAAGTTTAATACTGCATTTTACTCGCCATTTCTTGCGCTTTGAGATGCCGCTTAGCACAATACGCCATCTGAAATATGAGCGACGTAAATTGAACAAATGTTATAGAATTTCGCTGAATCCTTATATTAACCTTAATGTAAAATGATCTAATGGTGTCTCTGTTCGCCCTACCCTAGAAGTTTAATAGTGCCTTTCACTCGTCATTTCATGCGCTTTGAGATGCCGCTCAGCCCAAAAAGCTATCTGACATAAGAGCGACGTAAATTGAACAAATGTGATAGAATTTCCCTGAAATCTTATATTAAACAAAATATAAAGTGATCTAATCGGGTCTCTGATTGCCCTATCATAGGTGTTTAGTAGTGCATTTTACTCGACATTCCACGCGCTTTAAGATGCCGCCTAGCCCAGTACGCTATCTAAAATAGGAGCGACGTAAGTTGAACAAATGTGACAGAATTACGCTGCATTCTTATATTAACCGTAATATAAAATGGTCTAATCGGGTCTCTGATCGCCCCAGCCTAGAAGTTTAATAGTGCATTTTATTCGCCATTTCATGCGCTTTGAGATGCCGCATAGCCCAATACCTTATCTGAAATAGGAGCGACGTAAATTGTACAAATGTGATAGAATTTCCCTGAAATCTTATATTAAACAAAATATAAAATGATCTAATCGGGTCTCTGATTGCCCTATCATAGGTGTTTAGTAGTGCATTTTACTCGACATTCCACGCGCTTTAAGATGCCGCCTAGCCCAGTACGCTATCTGAAATAGGAGCGACGTAAGTTGAACAAATGTGATAGAATTACGCTGCATTCTTATATTAACCGTAATATAAAATGATCTAATCGGGTCTCTGTTTGCCTTAGCCTAGAAGTTTAATAGTGCATTTTACTCGCCATTTCATGCGCTTTCTGATGCCGCCTAGCCCAGTACGCTATCTGAAACAGGAGCGTCGTAAGTTGAACAAATGTGATAGAATTACGCTGAATCCTTATATTAACCAAAATATAAAATGATCTAATCGGGTCTCTGTTTGCCCTACCCTAGAAGTTTAATAGTGAATTCTACTCCCCATTTCATGCGCTTTGAGATGCCGCTTATCCCAATACGATATCTGAAATAGGAGCGACGTAAATTGAACAAATGTGATAGAATTTCGCTGAATTCTTAAATTAACCATAATATAAAATGATATAATCGGGTCGCTGTTTGCCCTACCCTAGATGTTTAATAGTGCATTTTACTCGCCACTTCATGCGCTTTGAGATGCCGCTTAGCCCAATACGCTATCTGAAATAGGAGCGACGTAAATTGAACAAATGTGATAGAAGTTCGCAGAATTCTTATATTAACCAAAATATAAAATGGTCTAATCGGGTCTCTGATTGCCCTATCATAGAAGGTTAATAGTGAATTTTCCTCGCCATTCCACGCGCTTTAAGATGCCGCCTAGGCCAGTAGGCTATCTGAAATAGGAGCGACGTAAATTGAACAAATGTGATAGAATTACGCTGAATTCTTATATTAACCGTAATATAAAATGATCTAACCGGGAATCTCTTTGCCTTACCCTAGAAGTTTAATAGTGCATTTTATTCGCCATTTCATGCGCTTTGAGATGCCGCTTAAACACAATACGCTATCTGAAATATGAGCGACGTAAATTGATGAACTGTGATAGAATTTCCCTAAAACGTTATATTAAACAAAATATAAAATGATCTAATCGGGTCTCTGATTGCCCTATCATAGATGTTTAGTAGTGCATTTTACTCGCCCTTCCACGCACTTTAAGATGCCGCCTAGTCCAATACGTTATCTGAAATAGGAGCGACGTAAATTGATCAAATGTGATAGAATATCGCTGAATTCCTAAATTCACCATAATATAAAATGATATAATCGGGTCTCTGTTTGCCCTACCCAAGAAGTTTATTAGTGCATTTCGCTCGTCATTTCATGCGCTCTGAGATGCCGCTTAACATAATACGTTATCTGAAATAGGAGCGACGTAAATTGAACGAACGTGATAGAATTTCCTTGAATTCTTATATTAACCTTAATGTAAAATGATCTAATCGGGTCTCTGTTCGCCCTACCCTAGAAGTTTAATAGTGCATTTCACTCGACATTTCATGCGCTTTGAGATGCCGCTTAGCCCAATACGCTATCTGAAATAGGAGCGATGAAAGTTGAACAAATGTGATAGAATTTCGTTGAATTCTTTTATTAACCATAACGTAAAATGATCTAATCGGGTCTCTGTTCGCCCCAGCCTAGAAGTTTAATAGCCCATTTTATTCGCCATTTCATGCGCTTTGAGATGCCGCTTAGCCCAATACGCTATCTGAAATAGGAGCGACGTAAATTGATCAAATGTGATAGAATTTCCCTGAAATCTTATATTAACCAAAATATAAAATGATCTAATCGGGTACCTGATTGCCCTATCATAGAAGTTTAGTAGTGCATTTTACCCGCCATTCCACGCGATTTAAGATGCCGCCTAGCCCAGTACGCTATCTGAAATAGGATAGACGTAAATTGAACAAATGTGATAGAATTACGCTGAATTCTTATAATAACCGTAATATAAAATGATCTAATCGGGTCTCTGTTTGCCTTACCCTATAATTTTAATACAGCATATTACTCGTCATTTCATACGCTTTGAGATGCCGCTTAGCCCAATACGCTATCTGAAATAGGAGCGACGTAAATTGAACAAATGTGATAGAATTTTCCTGAAATCTTATATTAAACAAAATATAAAACGATCTAATCGCGTCTCTGATTGCCCTATCATAGATGTTTAGTAGTGCATTTCACTCGTCATTTCATGCGCTTTGAGATGCCGCGTAGCCCAATACGCTATCTGAAATTGGAGCGACGTAAATTGAACAAATGTGATAGAATTTCGCTGAATTCTTATATTAACCGTAATATAAAATGCTCTAATCGGGTCTCTATTTGCCTTACCCTAGAAGTATAATAGTGCATTTTACTCGCCATTTCATGCGCTTTGAGATGCCGCTTAGCCCAATACGCTATCTGAAATATGAGCGACGTAAACTGAACAAATATGATAGAATTTCGCTGAATTCTTATATTAACCTTAATGTAAAATGATCTAATCGGGTCTCTGTTCGCCCTACCCTAGAAGTTCAATAATGCATTTCACTCGTCATTTCATGCGCTTTGAGATGCCGCGTAGCCCAATACGCTACCTGAAATAGGAGCGACGTAAATTGAACAAATGTAATAGAATTTCGTTGAATTCTTTTATTAACCATAATGTAAAATGATCTAATCGGGTCTGTGTTCGCCCCAGCCCAGAAGTTTAATAGTGCATTTTATTCGCCATTTCATGCGCTTTGAGATGCCGGTTAGCCCAATACGCTATCTGAAATAGGAGCGACGTAAATTGAACAAATGTTATAGAATTTCGCTGAATCCTTATATTAACCTTAATGTAAAATGATCTAATCGGGTCTCTGTTTGCCTTACCCTAGAAGTTTAATAGTGCATTTCACTCGTCATTTCATGCGCTTTGAGATGCCGCTCAGCCCAAAAAGCTATCTGCAATAAGAGCGACGTAAATTGAACAAATGTGATAGAATTTCGCTGAATTCTTATATTAACCATAATGTAAAATGATCTAATCGGGTCTCTGTTTGCCCTACCCTAGAAGTTTAATAGTGCATTTTACTCGCCATTTCTTGCGCTTTGAGATGCCGCTTAGCCCAATACGCCATCTGAAATATGAGCGACGTAAATTGAACAAATGTTATAGAATTCCGCTGAATCCTTATATTAACCTTAATGTAAAATGATCTAATCGGGTCTCTGTTTGCCTTACCCTAGAAGTTTAATAGTGCATTTCACTCGTCATTTCATGCGCTTTGAGATGCCGCTCAGCCCAAAAAGCTACCTGTAATAAGAGCGACGTAAATTGAACAAATGTGATAGAATTTCGCAGAATTCTTATATTAACTATAATGTAAAATGATCTAATCGGGTCTCTGTTCGGCCCACCCTAGAAGTTTAATAGTGCATTTCACTCGTCATTTCATGCGCTTTTAGATGCCGCTTAGCCAAATACGCTATCTGAAATAGGAGCGACGTAAATGAACAAATGCGATAGAATTTCGCTGAATTCTTATATTAACCAAAATATAAAATGATCTAATCAGGTCTCTGATTGCCCTATCATAGAAGTTTAGTAGTGCATTTTACTCGCCATTCCACACGCTTTAAGATGCCGCCAAGCCCAGTACGCTATCTGAAATAGGATAGACGTTAATTGAACAAATGTGATAGAATTACGCTGAATTCTTATATTAACAGTAATATAAAATGATCTAATCGGGTCTCTGTTTGCCTTATCTTAGAAGTTTAATAGTGCATTTTGCTCATCATTCCACGCGCTTTATGATGCCGCCTAGCCCAGTACGCTATCTGAAATAGGAGCGTCGTAAATTGAACAAATGTGATAGAATTTCGCTGAATTGTTTTATTAACCATAATGCAAAATGATCTAATCGGGTCGCTGTACGACATAGCCTAGAAGTTTAATAGTGCATTTTATTCGCCATTTCATGCGCTTTGAGGTGCCGCTTAGCCCAATACGCTATCTGAAATAGGAGCGACGTAAATTGAACAAATGTGATAGAATTACGCTGAATTCTCATATTAACCTTAATGTAAAATGATCTAATCGTGTCTCTGTTCGCCCTACCCTACAAGTTTAATAGGGCATTTCACTCGTCATTTCATGCGCTTTGAGATGCCCCTTAGCCCAATAAGCTATCTGAAATAGGAGCGACGTAAATTGAACAAATGTGATAGAATTTTGCTGAACGCTTAAATTAACCGTAATATAAAATGATCTAATCGGGTCTCTGTTTGCCCTACCCTAGAAGTTTAATAGTGCATTTAACTCGCCATTTCATGCGCTTTGAGATGCCGCTTAGCCCAATACGCTATCTGAAATAGGGGCGGCGTAAGTTGAACAAATGTGATAGAATTACGCTGAATTCTTATATTAACCAAAATATAAAATGATCTAATCGGGTCTCTGTTTGCCTTACCCTAGAAGTTTAATAGTGCATTTCACTCGACACTTCATGCGCTTTGAGATGCCGCTTAACACAATACGTTATCTGAAATAGGAGCGACGTAAATTGAACAAATGTGATAGAATTACGCTGAATTCTCATATTAACCTTAATGTAAAATGATCTAATCGTGTCTCTGTTCGCCCTACCCTACAAGTTTAATAGGGCATTTCACTCGTCATTTCATGCGCTTTGAGATGCCCCTTAGCCCAATAAGCTATCTGAAATAGGAGCGACGTAAATTGAACAAATGTGATAGAATTTTGCTGAACTCTTAAATTAACCGTAATATAAAATGATCTAATCGGGTCTCTGTTTGCCCTACCCTAGAAGTTTAATAGTACATTTAACTCGCCATTTCATGCGCTTTGAGATGCCGCTTTGCCCAATACGCTATCTGAAATAGGGGCGGCGTAAGTTGAACAAATGTGATAGAATTACGCTGAATTCTTATATTAACCAAAATATAAAATGATCTAATCGGGTCTCTGTTTGCCTTACCCTAGAAGTTTAATAGTGCATTTCACTCGACACTTCATGCGCTTTGAGATGCCGCTTAACACAATACGTTATCTGAAATAGGAGCGACGTAAATTGAACAAATGTGATAGAATTTCGCTGAATTCTTTTATTAACCATAATGTAAAATGATCTAATCGGGTCTCTGTTTGCCCTACCCTAGAAGTTTAATAGTGCATTTTATTCGCCATTTCATGCGCATTGAGATGCCGCTTAGCCCAATACGCTATCTGAAATAGGAGCGACGTAAATTGAACAAATGTGATAGTATTTCCCTGAAATCTTATATTAAACAAAATATGAAATGATCTAATCGGGTCTCTGATTGCCCTATCATAGAAGTATAATAGTGCATTTTACTCGCCATTCCACGCGCTTTAAGATGCCGCCTAGCCCAGTACGGTATCTGAAACAGGAGCGACGTAAATTGGACAAATGTGATAGAATTTCGCTGAATTCTTATATTAACGTTAATGTTAAATGGTCTAATCGGGTCTCTGTTCGCCCCACCCTAGAAGTTTAATGGTTCATTTTATTCGGCATTTCTTGCGCTTTGAGATGCCCCTTAGCCCAATACGCTATCTGAAATATGAGCGACGTAAATTGAACAAATGTGATAGAATTTTCCTGGATTCATATATTAACCTTAATGTAAAATGATCTGATCGGGTCTCTGTTCACCCTACCCTAAAAGTTTAATAGTTCATTTCACTCGTCAATTCATGCGCTTTACGATGCCGCCTATCCCAGTACGCTATCTGAAATAGGAGCGACGAAAGTTGAACAAATGTGATAGATTTACGCTGAATTCTTATATTAACCAAAATATAAAATGATCTAATCGGGTCTCTGATTGCCCTATCATAGAAGTTTAGTAGTGCATTTTACTCGCCCTTCGACGCGCTTTAAGGTGCCGCTTAGCCCAATACGCTATCTGAAATAGGAGCGACGTAAATTGAACAAATGTGATAGAATATTCCTGAATTCTTATATTAACCTTAATATAAAATGATCTATTCGGGTCTCTGATTGCCATACCATAGAAGTTTAATAGTGCATTTTACTCGCCATTCCACGCGCTTTAAGATGCCGCCTATCCCAGTACGCTATCTGAAATAGGAGCGGCGTAAATTGAACAAATGTGATAGAATTACGCTGCATTCTTATATTAACCGTAATATAAAATGATCTAATCGGGTCTCTGTTTGCCTTACCCCAGAAGATTAATAGTGCATTTTACTGGTAATTTCATGCGCTTTGAGATGCCGCTTAGCCCAATACGCTATCTGAAATAGGAGCGACGTAAATTGAACAAATGTGATAGAATTACGCTGAATTCTTATAATAACCGTAATGCAAAGTGATCTAATCGGGTCTCACTTTGCCCTGCCCTAGGTGTTTAATAGTGCATTTTACTCGCCGTTTCTTGCGCTTTGAGATGCCGCTTATCCCAATACGCTATCTGAAATATGAGCGACGTAAATTGAACAAATGTGATAGAATTTCGCTGAATTCTTATATTAACCTTAATGTAAAATGATCTAATCGGGCCTGTGTTCGCCCTACCCTAGAAGTTTAATAGTGAATTTCACTCGTCATTTTATGCGCTTTGAGATGCCGTTTAGCCCAAATAGCTATCTGAAATAGGAGCCACGTAAATTGAACAAATGTGATAGGATTTCGCTGAATTCTTATATTAACCAAAACATAAAATGATCTTATCGGGTCTCTGATTGCCCTATCATAGAAGTTTAATACTGCATTTTACTCGCCATTCCACGCGCTTTAAGATGCCGCCTATCCCAGTACGCTCTCTGAAATAGGAGCGACGTAAATTGAACAAATGTGATAGAATTTCGCTGAATTGTTTTATTAACCATAATGTAAAATGATCTAATCGGGTCTCTGTACGACCTAGCCTAGAAGTTTAATAGTGCATTTTATTCGCCATTTCATGCGCTTTGAGGTGCCGCTTAGCCCAATACGCTATCTGAAATAGGAGCGACGTCAATTGAACAAATGTGATAGAATTACGCTGAATTCTTATATTAACCTTAATGTAAAATGATCTAATCGTGTCTCTGTTCGCCCTACCCTAGAAGATTAATAGGGCATTTCACTCGTCATTTCATGCGCCTTGAGGTGCCGCCTAGCCCAATACGCTATCTGAAATAGGAGCGACGTAAATTGAACAAATGTGATAGAATTTTGCTGAATTCTTAAATTAACCGTAATATAAAATGATCTAATCGGGTCTCTGTTCGCCCTACCCTAGAAGTTTATTAGTGCATTTCACTCGTCATTTCATGCGCTTTGTGATGCCGCTTAGCCCAATACGCTATCTGAAATAGGAGCGACATAAATGAACAAATGTGATAGAATTTCCCTGAAATCTTATATTAAACAAAATATAAAATGATCTAATCGGGTCTCTGATTGCCCTATCATAGATGTTTAGTAGTGCATTTGTCTCGCCATTCCACGCGCTTTTAGATGCCGCCTAGCCCAGTACGCTATCTGAAATAGTAGCGACGTAAGTTGATCAAATGTGATAGAATTACGCTGAATTCTTATATTAACCGTAATATAAAATGATCTAATCGGGTCTCTGTTTGACTTCTCCTAGAAGTTTAATAGTGCATTTTACTCGCCATTTCATGCGCTTTATGATGCGGCCTAGCCCAGTACGCTATCTGAAATAGGAGCGATGGAAGTTGAACAAATGTGATAGAATTACGCTGCATTCTTATATTAACCAAAATATACAATGATCTAATCGGGTCTCTGATTGCCCTATCATTGGAGTTTAATAGTGCATTTTACTCGCCATTCCACGCGCTTTAAGATGCCGCCTAGCCCAGCACGCTATCTGAAATAGGAGCGACGTAAATTGGACAAATGTGATAGAATTTCGCTGAATTCTTATATTAACGTTAATGTTAAATGATCAAATCGGGTCTCTGTTCGCCCTACCCTAGAAGTTTAATAGTGCATTTTATTCGGCATTTCTTGCGCTTTGAGATGCCCCTTTGCCCAATACGCTACCTGAAATAGGAGCGATGGAAGTTGAACAAATGTGATAGAATTACGCTGAATTCTTATATTAACCGTAATATAAAATGATCTAATCGGGTCTCTGATTGCCCTATCATAGAAGTTTAGTAGTGCATTTTACTCGCCCTTCCACGCGCTTTAAGGTGCCGCCTAGCCCAGTACGCTATCTGAAATAGGTGCAACGTAAGTTGAACAAATGTGATAGAATTGAGCTGAATTCTTATATTAACCGTAATATAAAATGATCTAATCGGGACTCTGATTGCCCTATCATAGAAGTTTAGTAGTGCATTTCACTCGACCTTCCACGCACTTTAAGATGCCGTCTAGCCCAATACGCTATCTGAAATAGGAGCGACGTAAATTGAACAAATGTGATAGAATTTCGCTGAATTCTTAAATTAACCATAATTTAAAATGATATAATCGGGTCTCTGTTTGTCCTACCCTAGATGTTTAATAGTGCATTTTACTCGCCGTTTCTTGCGCTTTGAGATGCCGCTTAGCCCAATACGCTATCTCAAATATGAGCGACGTAAATTGAACAAATGTGATAGAATTTCGCTGAATTCTTATATTAACCTTAATGTAAAATGATCTAATCGGGTCTCTGTTTGCCCTACCCTAGAAGTTTAATACTGCATTTTACTCGCCATTTCTTGCGCTTTGAGATGCCGCTTATCCCAATACGCCATCTGAAATATGAGCGACGTAAATTGAACAAATGTTATAGAATTTCGCTGAATCCTTATATTAACCTTAATGTAAGATGATCTAATGGTGTCTCTGTTCGCCCTACCCTAGAAGTTTAATAGTGCATTTCACTCGCCATTTCTTGCGCTTTGAGATGGCGCTTAGCCCAATACGCCATCTGAAATATGGGCGACGTAAATTGAACAAATGTTATAGAATTTCGCTGAATCCTTATATTAACCTTAATGTAAAATGATCTAATGGTGTCTCTGTTCGCCCTACCCTAGAAGTTTAATAGTGCATTTCACTCGTCATTTCATGCGCTTTGAGATGCCGCTCAGCCCAAAAAGCTATCTGAAATAAGAGCGACGTAAATTGAACAAATGTGATAGAATTTCGCTGAATTCTTATATTAATCAAAATATAAAATGATCTAATCGGGTCTCTGATTGCCCTATCATAGAAGTTTAATAGTGCATTTTAATCGCCTTTCCACGCGCTTTAAGATGCCTCCTAGCCCAGTACGCTATCTGAAATAGGAGCGACATTAATTGAACAAATGTGATAGAATCTTGCTGAATTCTTAAATTAACCATAATATAAAATGATCTAATCGGGTCTCTGTTTGCCCTACCGTAGAAGTTTGATAGTGCATTTTACTCACCATTTTATGCGCTTTGAGATGCCGCTTAGCCCAATACGCTATCTGAAATAGGAGCGACGTAAATTGAACAAATGTGATAGAATTACGCTGAATTCTTATATTAACCAAAATATTAAATGATCTAATCGGGCCTCTGATTGCCCTACCATAGAAGTTTAATAGTGCATTTCAATCGCCATTCCACGCGCTTTAAGATGCCGCCTATCCCAGTACGCTATCTGAAATAGGAGCGACGTAAATTGAACAAATGTGATAGAATTTCGCTGAATTCTTATATTAACCTTAATGTAAAATGATCTAATCGGGCCTCTGTTCGCCCTACCCTAGAAGTTTAATAGTGCATTTCACTCGTCATTTTATGCGCTTTGAGATGCCGTTTAGCTCAAATAGCTATCTGAAATAGGAGCCACGTAAATTGACCAAATGTGATAGGATTTCGCTGAATTCTTATATTAACCAAAACATAAAATGATCTTATCGGGTCTCTGATTGGCCTATCATAGAAGTTTAATAGTGCATTTTACTCGCCCTTCCACGCGCTTTAAGATGCCGCCTAGCCCAGTACGCTCTCTGAAATAGGTGCAACGTAAGTTGAACAAATGTGATAGAATTGAGCTGAATTCTTATATTAACCGTAATATAAAATGATCTAATCGGGACTCTGATTGCCCTATCATAGAAGTTTAGTAGTGCATTTCACTCGACCTTCCACGCACTTTAAGATGCCGTCTAGCCCAATACGCTATCTGAAATAGGAGCGACGTAAATTGAACAAATGTGATAGAATTTCGCTGAATTCTTAAATTAACCATAATTTAAAATGATATAATCGGGTCTCTGTTTGTCCTACCCTAGATGTTTAATAGTGCATTTTACTCGCCGTTTCTTGCGCTTTGAGATGCCGCTTAGCCCAATACGCTATCTCAAATATGAGCGACGTAAATTGAACAAATGTGATAGAATTTCGCTGAATTCTTATATTAACCTTAATGTAAAATGATCTAATCGGGTCTCTGTTTGCCCTACCCTAGAAGTTTAATAGTGCATTTTACTCGCCATTTCTTGCGCTTTGAGATGCCGCTTATCCCAATACGCCATCTGAAATATGAGCGACGTAAATTGAACAAATGTTATAGAATTTCGCTGAATCCTTATATTAACCTTAATGTAAGATGATCTAATGGTGTCTCTGTTCGCCCTACCCTAGAAGTTTAATAGTGCATTTCACTCGCCATTTCTTGCGCTTTGAGATGGCGCTTAGCCCAATACGCCATCTGAAATATGGGCGACGTAAATTGAACAAATGTTATAGAATTTCGCTGAATCCTTATATTAACCTTAATGTAAAATGATCTAATGGTGTCTCTGTTCGCCCTACCCTAGAAGTTTAATAGTGCATTTCACTCGTCATTTCATGCGCTTTGAGATGCCGCTCAGCCCAAAAAGCTATCTGAAATAAGAGCGACGTAAATTGAACAAATGTGATAGAATTTCGCTGAATTCTTATATTAATCAAAATATAAAATGATCTAATCGGGTCTCTGATTGCCCTATCATAGAAGTTTAATAGTGCATTTTAATCGCCTTTCCACGCGCTTTAAGATGCCTCCTAGCCCAGTACGCTATCTGAAATAGGAGCGACATTAATTGAACAAATGTGATAGAATCTTGCTGAATTCTTAAATTAACCATAATATAAAATGATCTAATCGGGTCTCTGTTTGCCCTACCGTAGAAGTTTGATAGTGCATTTTACTCACCATTTTATGCGCTTTGAGATGCCGCTTAGCCCAATACGCTATCTGAAATAGGAGCGACGTAAATTGAACAAATGTGATAGAATTACGCTGAATTCTTATATTAACCAAAATATTAAATGATCTAATCGGGCCTCTGATTGCCCTACCATAGAAGTTTAATAGTGCATTTCAATCGCCATTCCACGCGCTTTAAGATGCCGCCTATCCCAGTACGCTATCTGAAATAGGAGCGACGTAAATTGAACAAATGTGATAGAATTTCGCTGAATTCTTATATTAACCTTAATGTAAAATGATCTAATCGGGCCTCTGTTCGCCCTACCCTAGAAGTTTAATAGTGCATTTCACTCGTCATTTTATGCGCTTTGAGATGCCGTTTAGCTCAAATAGCTATCTGAAATAGGAGCCACGTAAATTGACCAAATGTGATAGGATTTCGCTGAATTCTTATATTAACCAAAACATAAAATGATCTTATCGGGTCTCTGATTGGCCTATCATAGAAGTTTAATAGTGCATTTTACTCGCCCTTCCACGCGCTTTAAGATGCCGCCTAGCCCAGTACGCTCTCTGAAATAGGTGCAACGTAAGTTGAACAAATGTGATAGAATTGAGCTGAATTCTTATATTAACCGTAATATAAAATGATCTAATCGGGACTCTGATTGCCCTATCATAGAAGTTTAGTAGTGCATTTCACTCGACCTTCCACGCACTTTAAGATGCCGTCTAGCCCAATACGCTATCTGAAATAGGAGCGACGTAAATTGAACAAATGTGATAGAATTTCGCTGAATTCTTAAATTAACCATAATTTAAAATGATATAATCGGGTCTCTGTTTGTCCTACCCTAGATGTTTAATAGTGCATTTTACTCGCCGTTTCTTGCGCTTTGAGATGCCGCTTAGCCCAATACGCTATCTCAAATATGAGCGACGTAAATTGAACAAATGTGATAGAATTTCGCTGAATTCTTATATTAACCTTAATGTAAAATGATCTAATCGGGTCTCTGTTTGCCCTACCCTAGAAGTTTAATAGTGCATTTTACTCGCCATTTCTTGCGCTTTGAGATGCCGCTTATCCCAATACGCCATCTGAAATATGAGCGACGTAAATTGAACAAATGTTATAGAATTTCGCTGAATCCTTATATTAACCTTAATGTAAGATGATCTAATGGTGTCTCTGTTCGCCCTACCCTAGAAGTTTAATAGTGCATTTCACTCGCCATTTCTTGCGCTTTGAGATGGCGCTTAGCCCAATACGCCATCTGAAATATGGGCGACGTAAATTGAACAAATGTTATAGAATTTCGCTGAATCCTTATATTAACCTTAATGTAAAATGATCTAATGGTGTCTCTGTTCGCCCTACCCTAGAAGTTTAATAGTGCATTTCACTCGTCATTTCATGCGCTTTGAGATGCCGCTCAGCCCAAAAAGCTATCTGAAATAAGAGCGACGTAAATTGAACAAATGTGATAGAATTTCGCTGAATTCTTATATTAATCAAAATATAAAATGATCTAATCGGGTCTCTGATTGCCCTATCATAGAAGTTTAATAGTGCATTTTAATCGCCTTTCCACGCGCTTTAAGATGCCTCCTAGCCCAGTACGCTATCTGAAATAGGAGCGACATTAATTGAACAAATGTGATAGAATCTTGCTGAATTCTTAAGTTAACCATAATATAAAATGATCTAATCGGGTCTCTGTTTGCCCTACCGTAGAAGTTTGATAGTGCATTTTACTCACCATTTTATGCGCTTTGAGATGCCGCTTAGCCCAATACGCTATCTGAAATAGGAGCGACGTAAATTGAACAAATGTGATAGAATTACGCTGAATTCTTATATTAACCAAAATATTAAATGATCTAATCGGGACTCTGATTGCCCTACCATAGAAGTTTAATAGTGCATTTCAATCGCCATTCCACGCGCTTTAAGATGCCGCCTATCCCAGTACGCTATCTGAAATAGGAGCGACGTAAATTGAACAAATGTGATAGAATTTCGCTGAATTCTTATATTAACCTTAATGTAAAATGATCTAATCGGGCCTCTGTTCGCCCTACCCTAGAAGTTTAATAGTGCATTTCACTCGTCATTTTATGCGCTTTGAGATGCCGTTTAGCCCAAATAGCTATCTGAAATAGGAGCCACGTAAATTGAACAAATGTGATAGGATTTCGCTGAATTCTTATATTAACCAAAACATAAAATGATCTTATCGGGTCTCTGATTGGCCTATCATAGAAGTTTAATAGTGCATTTTACTCGCCATTCCACGCGCTTTAAGATGCCGCCTAGCCCAGTACGCTCTCTGAAATAGGAGCGACGTAAATTGAACAAATGTGATAGAATTTCCCTGAAATCTTAAATTAACCATAATATAACATGATCTAATCGGGTCTCTGTTTGCCCTGCCCTATAAGTTTAATATTGCATTTTACTCGCAATTTCATCCGCCTTGAGATGCCGGTTAACACAATACGTTATCTGAAATAGGAGCGACGTGAATTGAACGAATGTGATAGAATTTCCTTGAATTCTTATATTAACCTTAATGTAAAATGAGCTAATCGGGTCTCTCTTCGCCCTACCCTAGAAGTTTATTAGTGCATTACACTCGTCATTTCATGCGCTTTGAGATGCCGCCTAGCCCAATACGCTATCTGAAATATGAGCGACGTAAATTGAACAAATGTGATAGAATTTCGCTGAATTGTTTTATTAACCATAATGTAAAATAATCTAATCGTGTCTCTGTACGACCTAGCCTAGAAGTTTAACAGTGCATTTTATTCGCCATTTCATGCGCTTTGAGGTGCCGCTTAGCCCATTACGCTATCTGATATAGGAGCGACGTAAATTGAACATATGTGATAGAATTACGCTGAATTCTTATATTAACCTTAATGTAAAATGATCTAATCGTGTCTCTGTTCGCCCTACCCTAGAAGTTTAATAGGGCATTTCACTCGTCATTTCATGCGCTTTGAGATGCCGCTTAGCCCAACAAGCTATCTGAACTAGGAGCGACGTAAGTTTAACAAATGTGATAGAATTACGCTGAATTCTTCTATTAACCGTAATATAAAATGATCTAATCGGGTCTCTGTTTGCCTTCTCCTAGAAGTTTAATAGTGCATTTTACTCGCCATTTCATGCGCTTTATGATGCCGCCTAGCCCAGTACGCTATCTGAAATAGGAGCGTTGTAAGTTGAACAAATGCGATAGAATTACGCTGGATTCTTATATTAACCTTAATGTAAAATGATCTGATCGGGTCTCTGTTCACCCTACCCTAAAAGTTTAATAGTTCATTTCACTCGTCAATTCATGCGCTTTAAGATTCCGCCTATCCCAGTACGCTATCTGAAATAGGAGCGACGTAAGTTGAACAAATGTGGTAGATTTACGCTGAATTCTTATATGAATCAAAATATAAAATGATCTACTCGGGTCTCTGATTGCCCTATCATAGAAGTTTATTAGTGCATTTTACTCGCCCTTCCACGCGCTTTAAGGTGCCGCTTAGCCCAATACGCTATCTGAAATAGGAGCAACGTAAATTGAACAAATGTGATAGAATATTCCTGAATTCTTATATTAACCTTAATGAAAATGATCTAATCGGGACTCTGTTCGCCCTACCCTAGAAGTTAAATAGTGCATTTCACTCGTCATTTCATGCGCTTTGGTATGCCGCGTAGCCCAATACGCTATCTGAAATTGGAGCGACGTAAATTGAACAAATGTGATAGAATTTCGTCGAATTCTTATATTAACCAAAATATTAAATGATCTATTCGGGTCTCTGATTGCCCTACCATAGAAGTTTAATAGTGCATTTTACTCGCCATTCCACGCGCTTTAAGATGCCGCCTATCCCAGTACGCTATCTGAAATAGGAGCGACGTAAATTGAACAAATGTGATAGAATATTCCTGAATTCTTATATTAACCTTAATGTAAAATGATCTAATCGGGACTCTGTTCGCCCTACCCTAGAAGTTCAATATTGCATTTCACTCGTCATTTGATGCGGATTGAGATGACGCGTAGCCCAATACGCTATCTGAAATTGGAGCGACGTAAATTGAACAAATGTGATAGAATTTCGCTGAATTCTTATATTAACCAAAATATTAAATGATCTAATCGGGCCTCTGATTGCCCTACCATAGAAGTTTAATAGTGCATTTTAATCGCCATTCCACGCGCTTTAAGATGCCGCCTATCCCAGTACGCTATCTGAAGTAGGAGCGACGTAAATTGAACAAATGTGATAGAATTTCCCTGAAATCTTAAATTAACCATAATATAAAATGATATAATCGGGTCTCTGTTCGCCCTACCCTAGAAGTTCAATATTGCATTTCACTCGTCATTTGATGCGGTTTGAGATGCCGCGTAGCCCAATACGCTATCTGAAATACGAGCGACGTAAATTGAACAAATGTGATAGAATTACGCTGCATTCTTATATTAACCGTAATATAAAATGATCTAATCGGGTCTCTGATTGCCCTATCATAGAAGTTTAGTAGTGCATTTTACTCGACCTTCCACGCACTTTAAGATGCCGTCTAGCCCAATACGCTATCTGAAATAGGAGCGACGTAAATTGAACAAATGTGATAGAATTTCGCTGAATTCTTAAATTAACCATAATTTAAAATGATATAATCGGGTCTCTGTTTGTCCTACCCTAGATGTTTAATAGTGCATTTTACTCGCCGTTTCTTGCGCTTTGAGATGCCGCTTAGCCCAATACGCTATCTGAAATAGGAGCGACGTAAATTGAACAAATGTGATAGAATTACGCTGAATTCTTATAATAACCGTAATATAAAATGATCAAATCGGGTCTCTGTTTGCCTTATCCTTGAAGTTTAATAGTGCATTTTACTCGCCATTTCATGCGCTTTATGATGCCGCCTAGCACAGTACGCTATCTGAAATAGGAGCGTCGTAAGTTGAACAAATGCGATAGAATTACGCTTAATTCTTATATTAACCAAAATATAAAATGATCTAATCGGGTCTCTGATTGCACTATCATAGAAGTTTAATAGGGCATTTTACTCGCCATTCCACGCGCTTTAACATGCCGCCTAGCCCAGTACGCTACCTGAATTAGGAGCGACGTAAATTGAACAAATGTGATAGAATTTCGCTGAATTCTTATATTAACCTTAATGTGAAATGATCTAATCGGGTCTCTGTTCGCCCTACCCTAGAAGTGTAATAGTGCATTTCACTCGTCATTTCATGCGCTTTGAGATGCCGCTTAGCCCAAAACGCTACCTGAAATAGGAGCGACGTAAATTGAACAAATGTGATAGAATTTCGCTGAATTCTTATATTAACCGAAATATAAAATGATCTAATCGGATCTCTGATTGCCCTATCATAGAAGTTTGGTAGTGCATTTTACTCGCCCTTCCACGCGCTTTAAGATTCCGCCTAGCCCAATACGCTATCTGAAATAGGAGCGACGTAAGTTGAACAAATGTGATAGAATTTTGCTGAATTCTTAAATTAACCGTAATATAAAATGATCTAATCGGGTCCCTGTTCGCCCTACCCTAGAAGTTTATTAGTGCATTTCACTCGCCATTTCATGCGCTTTGAGATGCCGCTTAGCCCAATACGCTATCTGAAATAGGAGCCACGTAAATTGAACAAATGTGATAGAATTTCGCTGAATTCTTATATTAACCAAAATATAAAATGATCTTATCGGGTCTCTGATTGCCTTATCATGGAAGTATAATAGTGCATTTTGCTCGCCATTCCACGCGCTTTAAGATGCCGCCTAGCCCAGTACGCTCTCTGAAATAGGAGCGACGAAAATTGAACAAATGTGATAGAATTTCGCTGAATTGTTTTATTAACCATCATGCAAAATGATCTAATCGGGTCGCTGTACGACCTAGCCTAGAAGTTTAATAGTGCATTTTATTCGCCATTTCATGCGCTTTGAGGTGCCGCTTAGCCCAATACGCTATCTGAAATAGGAGCGACGTAAATTGAACAAATGTGATAGAATTTTGCTGAACGCTTAAATTAACCGTAATATAAAATGATCTAATCGGGTCTCTGTTTGCCCTACCCTAGAAGTTTAATAGTGCATTTAACTCGCCATTTCATGCGCTTTGAGATGCCGCTTAGCCCAATACGCTATCTGAAATAGGGGCGGCGTAAGTTGAACAAATGTGATAGAATTACGCTGAATTCTTATATTAACCAAAATATAAAATGATCTAATCGGGTCTCTGTTTGCCTTACCCTAGAAGTTTAATAGTGCATTTCACTCGACACTTCATGCGCTTTGAGATGCCGCTTAACACAATACGTTATCTGAAATAGGAGCGACGTAAATTGAACAAATGTGATAGAATTTCGCTGAATTCTTTTATTAACCATAATGTAAAATGATCTAATCGGGTCTCTGTTTGCCCTACCCTAGAAGTTTAATAGTGCATTTTATTCGCCATTTCATGCGCATTGAGATGCCGCTTAGCCCAATACGCTATCTGAAATAGGAGCGACGTAAATTGAACAAATGTGATAGTATTTCCCTGAAATCTTATATTAAACAAAATATAAAATGATCTAATCGGGTCTCTGATTGCCCTATCATAGAAGTATAATAGTGCATTTTACTCGCCATTCCACGCGCTTTAAGATGCCGCCTAGCCCAGTACGGTATCTGAAACAGGAGCGACGTAAATTGGACAAATGTGATAGAATTTCGCTGAATTCTTATATTAACGTTAATGTTAAATGGTCTAATCGGGTCTCTGTTCGCCCCACCCTAGAAGTTTAATGGTTCATTTTATTCGGCATTTCTTGCGCTTTGAGATGCCCCTTAGCCCAATACGCTATTTGAAATATGAGCGACGTAAATTGAACAAATGTGATAGAATTTTCCTGGATTCATATATTAACCTTAATGTAAAATGATCTGATCGGGTCTCTGTTCACCCTACCCTAAAAGTTTAATAGTTCATTTCACTCGTCAATTCATGCGCTTTGAGATGCCGCTTATCCCAATACGCTATCTGATATAGGAGCGACGTCAATTGAACAAATGTGATAGAATTACGCTGAATTCTTATATTAACCTTAATGTAAAATGATCTAATCGTGTCTCTGTTCGCCCTACCCTAGAAGATTAATAGGGCATTTCACTCGTCATTTCATGCGCCTTGAGGTGCCGCCTATCCCAATACGCTATCTGAAATAGGAGCGACGTAAATTGAACAAATGTGATAGAATTTTGCTGAATTCTTAAATTAACCGTAATATAAAATGATCTAATCGGGTCTCTGTTCGCCCTACCCTAGAAGATTATTAGTGCATTTCACTCGTCATTTCATGCGCTTTGTGATGCCGCTTCGCCCAATACGCTATCTGAAATAGGACCGACATAAATGAACAAATGTGATAGAATTTCCCTGAAATCTTATATGAAACAAAATATAAAATGATCTAATCGGGTCTCTGATTGCCCTATCATAGATGTTTAGTAGTGCATTTGACTCGCCATTCCACGCGCTTTAAGATGCCGCCTAGCCCAGTACGCTATCTGAAATAGTAGCGACGTAAGTTGATCAAATGTGATAGAATTGCGCTGAATTCTTATATTAACCGTAATATAAAATGATCTAATCGGGTCTCTGTTTGCCTTCTCCTAGAAGTTTAATAGTGCATTTTACTCGCCATTTCATGCGCTTTATGATGCGGCCTAGCCCAGTACGCTATCTGAAATAGGAGCGATGGAAGTTGAACAAATGTGATAGAATTACGCTGCATTCTTATATTAACCAAAATATACAATGATCTAATCCGGTCTCTGATTGCCCTATCATTGAAGTTTAATAGTGCATTTTACTCGCCATTCCACGCGCTTTAAGATGCCGCCTAGCCCAGCACGCTATCTGAAATAGGAGCGACGTAAATTGGACAAATGTGATAGAATTTCGCTGAATTCTTATATTAACGTTAATGTTAAATGATCAAATCGGGTCTCTGTTCGCCCTACCCTAGAAGTTTAATAGTGCATTTTATTCGGCATTTCTTGCGCTTTGAGATGCCCCTTTGCCCAATACGCTACCTGAAATAGGAGCGATGGAAGTTGAACAAATGTGATAGAATTACGCTGCATTCTTATATTAACCAAAATATAAAATGATCTAATCGGGTCTCTGATTGCCCTATCATAGAAGTTTAGTAGTGCATTTTACTCGCCCTTCCACGCGCTTTAAGGTGCCGCCTAGCCCAGTACGCTATCTGAAATAGGTGCAACGTAAGTTGAACAAATGTGATAGAATTGAGCTGAATTCTTATATTAACCGTAATATAAAATGATCTAATCGGGACTCTGATTGCCCTATCATAGAAGTTTAGTAGTGCATTTCACTCGACCTTCCACGCACTTTAAGATGCCGTCTACTCCAATACGCTATCTGAAATAGGAGCGACGTAAATTGAACAAATGTGATAGAATTTCGCTGAATTCTTAAATTAACCATAATTTAAAATGATATAATCGGGTCTCTGTTTGTCCTACCCTAGATGTTTAATAGTGCATTTTACTCGCCGTTTCTTGCGCTTTGAGATGCCGCTTAGCCCAATACGCTATCTCAAATATGAGCGACGTAAATTGAACAAATGTGATAGAATTTCGCTGAATTCTTATATTAACCTTAATGTAAAATGATCTAATCGGGTCTCTGTTTGCCCTACCCTAGAAGTTTAATACTGCATTTTACTCGCCATTTCTTGCGCTTTGAGATGCCGCTTATCCCAATACGCCATCTGAAATATGAGCGACGTAAATTGAACAAATGTTATAGAATTTCGCTGAATCCTTATATTAACCTTAATGTAAGATGATCTAATGGTGTCTCTGTTCGCCCTACGCTAGAAGTTTAATAGTGCATTTCACTCGCCATTTCTTGCGCTTTGAGATGGCGCTTAGCCCAATACGCCATCTGAAATATGGGCGACGTAAATTGAACAAATGTTATAGAATTTCGCTGAATCCTTATATTAACCTTAATGTAAAATGATCTAATGGTGTCTCTGTTGGCCCTACCCTAGAAGTTTAATAGTGCATTTCACTCGTCGTTTCATGCGCTTTGAGATGCCGCTCAGCCCAAAAAGCTATCTGAAATAGGAGCGACGTAAATTGAACAAATGTGATAGAATTTCGCTGAATTCTTATATTAACCATAATGTAAAATGATCTAATCGGGTCTGTGTTCGCCCTACTCTAGAAGTTTAATAGTGCATTTCGCTCGTCATTTCATGCGCTTTCAGATGCCGGTTAGCCCAATTCGCTATCTGAAATAGGAGCGACGTAAATTGAACAAATGTGATAGAAGTTCGCAGAATTCTTTTATTAACCATAATGTAAAATATTCTAATCAGGTCTCTGTTTGCCCTACCCTAGAAGCTTAATAGTGCATTTTACTCGCCATTTCATGCGCTTTGAGATGCCGCTTAGCCCAATACGCTATCTGAAATAGGAACGACGTACATTGAACAAATGTGATAGAATTTCGCTGAATACTTATATTAACCTTAATGTAAAATGATCTAATCGGGTCTCTGTTCGCCCTACCCTAGAAGTTTAATAGTCCATTTCACTCGTCATTTCATGCGCTTTGAGATGCCGCTTAGCCCAATAAGCTATCTGAAATAGGAGCGACGTAAATTGAACAAATGTGATAGAATTTTGCTGAACTCTTAAATTAACCGTAATATAAAATGATCTAATCGGGCCTCTGTTTGCCCTACCCTAGAAGTTTAATAGTGCATTTTAGTCGCCATTTCATGCGCTTTGAGATGCCGCTTAGCCCAATACGCTATCTGAAATAGGGGCGACGTAAATTGAACAAATGTGATAGAATTTCGCTGAATTCTTATATTAACCTTAATGTAAAATGATCTAATCGGGTCTCTGTTCCCCCAACCCTAGAAGTTTAATAGCGCATTTCACTTGTCATTTCATGCGCTTTGAGATGCCGCTTAGCCGAATTCGCTATCTGAAATAGGAGCGACGTAAATTGAACAAATGTGATAGAATTTCGTTGAATCATTAAATTAACCATAATATAAAATGATATAATCGGGTTTCTGCTTGCCCTACCCTAGAAGTTTAATAGTGCATTTTACTCGCCAATTCTTGCGCTTTGAGATGCCGCTTAGCCCAATACGCTATCTGACATATGAGCGACGTAAATTGAACAAATGTGATAGAATATCGCTGAATTCTTATGTTCACCTTAATGTAAAATAATCTAATCGGGCCTCTGTTCGCCCTACCCTAGAAGTTTGATAGTGCATTTCACTCGTCATTTTATGCGCTTTGAGATGCCGCTTAGCCCAAATAGCTATCTGAAATAGGAGCCACGTAAATTGAACAAATGTGATAGAATTTCGCTGAATTCTTATATTATCCATAATATAAAATGATATAATCGGGTCTCTGTTTGCCCTACCCTAGAAGTTTAATACTGCATTTTACTCGCGATTTCATGCGCTTTGAGATGCCGCTTAGACCAATTCGCTATGTGAAATAGGAGCGACGTAAATTGAGCAAATGTGATAGAATTATGCTGAATTCTTATATTAACCGTAATATAAAATGATCTAATCGGGCCTCTGTTTGCCTTATCCTAGAAGTTTAATAGTGCATTTTACTCGCCATTTCATGCGCTTTGAGATGCCGCTTAGCCCAATACGCTATCTGAAATAGGAGCGACGTAAATTGAACAAATGTGATAGAATTTCGCTGAATTCTTTTAATAACCATAATGTAAAATGATCTAATCGGGTCTGTGTTCGCCCTACCCTAGAAGTTTAATAGTGCATTTCACTCGTCATTTCATGCGCTTTGAGATGCCGGTTAGCCCAATTCGCTATCTGAAATAGGAGCGACGTAAATTGAACAAATGTGATAGAATTTCGCTGAATTCTTATATTAACCATAATGTAAAATAATCTAATCGGGTCTCTGTTCGCCCAACCCTAGAAGTTTAATAGTGCATTTCACTTGTCATTTCATGCGCTTTGAGATGCCGCTTAGCCGAATTCGCTATCTGAAATATGAGCGACGTAAATTGAACAAATGTGATAGAATTTCGCTGAATTCTTATATTATCCATAATGTAAAATGATCTAATCAGGTCTCTGTTTGCCCTACCCTAGAAGTTTAATAGTGCATTTTACTCGCCATTTCATGCGCTTTGAGATGCCGCTTAGCCCAATACGCTATCTGAAATAGGAGCGACGTAAATTGAACAAATGTGATAGAATTTCGCTGAATTCTTAAATAAAACATAATATAAAATGATATAATCGGGTCTCTGTTTGCCCTACCCTAGAAGTTTAATACTGCATTTTACTCGCGATTTCATGCGCTTTGAGATGCCGCTTAGACCAATTCGCTATGTGAAATAGGAGCGACGTAAATTGAACAAATGTGATAGAATTATGCTGAATTCTTATATTAACCGTAATATAAAATGATCTAATCGGGCCTCTGTTTGCCTTATCCTAGAAGTTTAATAGTGCATTTTACTCGCCATTTCATGCGCTTTGAGATGCCGCTTAGCCCAATACGCTATCTGAAATAGGAGCGACGTAAATTGAACAAATGTGATAGAATTTCGCTGAATTCTTATATTAACCGAAATATAAAATGATCTAATCGGGTCTCTGATTGCCCTATCATAGATGTTTGGGAGTGCATTTTACTCGCCCTTCCACGCACTTTAAGATGCCGCCTAGCCCAATACGCTATCTGAAATAGGAGCGACGTAAATTGAACAAATGTGATAGAATTTCGCTGAATTCTTATATTATCCATAATGTAAAATGATCTAATCAGGTCTCTGTTTGCCCTACCCTAGAAGTTTAATAGTGCATTTTACTCGCCATTTCATGCGCTTTGAGATGCCGCTTAGACCAATTCACTATGTGAAATAGGAGCGACGTAAGTTGAACAAATGTGATAGAATTACGCTGAATTCTTATATTAACCGTAATATAAAATGATCTAATCGGGTCTCTGTTTGCGTTATCCTAGAAGTTTAATGGTGCATTTTACTCGCCATTTCATGCGCTTTGAGATGCCGCTTAGCCCAATACGCTATCTGAAATAGGAGCGACTTAAATTGAACAAATGTGATAGAATTTTGCTGAATTCTTATATTAACCAAAATATAAAATGATCTAATCGGGTCTCTGATTGCCCTATCATAGAAGTTTAATAGTGCATTTTACTCGCCATTCCACGCGCTTTAAGATGCCGCCTAGCCCAGTACGCTATCTGAAATAGGAGCGACGTAAATTGAACAAATGTGATAGAATTTCGCTGAATTCTTATATTAACGTTAATGTAAAATGATCTAATCGGGCGTCTGTTCGCCCTACCCTAGAAGTTTCATAGTCCATTTTATTCGCCATTTCATACGCTTTGAGATGCCGCTTAGCCCAATACGCTATCTGAAATAGGAGCGACGTAAATTGAACAAATGTGATAGAATTTCGCTGAATTCTTATATTAACCTTAATGTAAAATGATCTAATCGGGTCCCTGTTCGCCCAACCCTAGAAGTTTAATAGTGCATTTCACTTGACATTTCATGCGCTTTGAGATGCCTCTTAGCCGAATTCGCTATCTGAAATAAGACCGACGTAAATTGAACAAATGTGATAGAATTTCGCTGAATACTTATATTAACCTTAATGTAAAATGATCTAATCGGGTCTCTGATTGCCCTATCATAGAAGTTTAAAAGTGCATTTTACTCGCCACTCCACGCGCTTTAAGAAGCCGCCTAGCCCAGTACGCTATCTGAAATAGGAGCGACGTAAATTGAACAAATGTGATAGAATTACGCTGAATTCTTATAATAACCGTAATATAAAATGATCTAATCGGGTCTCTGTTTGCCTTACACTGGAAGTTTAATAGTGCATTTTACTCGCCATTTCATGCGATTTGAGATTCCGCTTAGACCAATTCGCTATCTGAAATAGGAGCGACGTAAATTGAACAAATGTGATAGAATTTCGCTGAATTCTTATATTAACCGTAATATAAAATGATCTAATCGGGCCTCTGTTTGCTTCATCCTGGAAGTTTAATAGTGCATTTTACTCGCCATTTCATGCGCTTTGAGATGCCGCTTAGCCCAATACGCTATGTGAAATAGGAGCGACGTAAATTGAACAAATGTGATAGAATTACGCTGAATTCTTATAATAACCGTAATATAAAATGATCTAATCGGGTCTCTGTTTGCCTTACACCAGAAGTTTAATAGTGCATTTTACTCGCCATTTCATGCGCTTTGAGATGCCGCTTAGACCAATTCGCTATCTGAAATAGGAGCGACGTAAATTGAACAAATGTGATAGAATTTCGCTGAATTCTTTTATTAACCATAATGTAAAATGGTCTAATCAGGTCTCTGTTTGCCCTACCCTAGAAGTTTAATAGTGCATTTTACTCGCCACTTCATGCGCTTTGAGATGCCGCTTAGCCCAATACGCTATCTGAAATAGGAGCGACGTAAATTGAACAAATGTGATAGAATATCGCTGAATACTTATATTAACCGTAATATAAAATAATCTAATCGGGCCTCTGTTTGCCTTATCCTAGAAGTTTAATAGTGCATTTTACTCGCCATTTCATGCGCTTTGAGGTGCCGCTTAGCCCAATACGCTATCTGAAATAGGAGCGACGTAAATTGAACAAATGTGATAGAATTTCGCTGAATTCTTATATTAACCAAAATATAAAATGATCTAATCGGATCTCCGATGGCCCTATCATAGAAGGTTAATAGTGCATTTTACTCGCCATTCCACGCGCTTTAAGATGCCGCCTAGCCCAGTACGCTATCTGAAATAGGAGCGACGTAAGTTGAACAAATGTGGTAGAATTACGCTGAATTCTTATATTAACCGTAATATAAAATGATCCAATCGGGTCTCTGATTGCCCTATCATAGAAGTTTAATAGTGCATTTTACTCGCCATTCCACGCGCTTTAAGATGTCGCCTAGCCCAGTACGCTATCTGAAATAGGAGCGACGTAAATTGAACAAATGTGATAGTATTTCGCTGAATTCTTATATTAACGTTAATGTAAAATAATCTAATCGGGCCTCTGTTCGCCATACCCTAGATGTTTAATAGTGCATTTCACTCGCCGTTTTATGCGCTTTGTGATGCCGCTTAGCTCAAATAGCTATCTGAAATAGGAGCCACGTAAATTGAACAAATGTGATAGAATTTCCCTGAATTCTTATATTAACCGTAATATAAAATGATCTAATCGGGTCTCTGTTTGCCTTACCCCAGAAGTTTAATAGTGCATTTTACTCGCCATCTCATGCGCTTTGAAATGCCGCTTAGCCCAATACGCTATCTGAAATAGGAGCGACGTAAATTGAACAAATGTGATAGAATTTCGCTGAATTCTTATATTAACCTTAATGTAAAATGATCTAATTGGGTCTCTGTTCGCCCAACCCTAGAAGTTTAATAGTGCATTTCACTTGTCATTTCATGCGCTTTGAGATGCCGCTTAGCCGAATTCGCTATCTGAAATAGGAGCGACGTAAATTGAACAAATGTGATAGAATTTCGCTGAATTCTTATATTAACCAAAATATAAAATGATCTAATCGGGTCTCTGTTTGCCCTACCCTAGAAATTTAATAGTGCATTTTCCTCGCCATTCCACGCGCTTTAAGATGCCGCCTAGCCCAGTATGCTATCTGAAATAGGAGCGACGTAAATTGAACAAATGTGATAGAATTTTTCTGAATTCTTAAATTAACCATAATATAAAATGATCTAATCGGGTCTCTGATTGCCCTATCATAGAATTTTAATAGTGCATTTTAATCGCCATTCCACGCGCTTTAAGATGCCGCCTAGCCCAGTACCCTATCTGAAATAGGAGCGACGTAAGATGAACAAATGTGATAGAATTACGCTGAATTCTTATATTAACCGTAATATAAAATGATCTAATCGGGTCTCCGTTTGCCTTATCCTAAAAGTTTAATAGCGCATTTTACTCGCCATTTCTTGCGCTTTGAGAGGCCGCTTAGCCCAATACGCTATCTGAAATAGGAGCGACGTAAATTGAACAAATGTGATAGAATTTCGCTGAATTCTTAAATTAACCATAATATAAAATGATCTCATCGGGTCTCTGTTTGCCCTACCCTAGAAGTTTAATAGTGCATTGTACTCGCCATTTCATGCGCTTTGAGATGCCGCATAGCCCAAAACGCTATCTGAAATAGGAGCGACGTAAATTGAACAAATGTGATAGAATTTCGCTGAATTCTTAAATTAACCTTAATGTAAAATGATCTATTCGGGTCTCTGTTTGCCCTACCCTAGAAGTTTAGTAGTGCATTTTACACGCCATTTCATGCGCTTTGAGATGCCGCGTAGCCCAAAACGCTATCTGAAATAGGAGCGACGTAAATTGAACAAATGTGATAGAATTTCCGTGAATCCTTATATTAACCTTAATGTAAAATGATCTAATCGGGTCTCTGTTCGCCGTACCCTAGAAGTTTAATAGTGCATTTTAGTCGCCATTTCATGCGCTTTGAGATCCGGCTTAGCCCAATACGCTATCTGAAATAGGAGCGACGTAAATTGAACAAATATGATAGAATTTCCCTGAAATCTTGTATTAATCAAAATATAAAATGATCTAATCGGGACTCTTATTGCCCTATCATAGAAGATTAGTAGTGCATTTTACTCGCCATTCCACGCGCTTTAAGATGCCGCCTAGCCCAGTACGCTATCTGAAATAGGAGCGACGTAACTTGAACAAATGTGATAGAATTACGCTGAATTCTTATATTAACCGTAATATAAAATGATCTAATCGGGTCTCTGTTTGCCTTATCCTAGAAGTTTAATAGCGCATTTTACTCGCCATTTCATGCGCTTTGAGATGCCGCTTAGCCCAATACGCTATCTGGAATAGGAGCGACGTAAATTGAACAAATGTGATAGAATTTCCGTGAATTCTTATATTAACCTTAATGTAAAATGATCCAATCGGGTCTCTGTTCGCCCTACCATAGAAGTCTAATAGTGCATTTCACTCGCCATTTCATGCGCTTTGAGATGCCGCTTAGCCCAATACGCTATCTGAAATAGGAGCGACGTAAGATGAACAAATGTGATAGAATTACGCTGAATTCTTATATTAACCGTAATATAAAATGATCTAATCGGGTCTCCGTTTGCCTTATCCTAAAAGTTTAATAGCGCATTTTACTCGCCATTTCTTGCGCTTTGAGAGGCCGCTTAGCCTAATACGCTATCTGAAATAGGAGCGACGTAAATTGAACAAATGTGATAGAATTTCGCTGAATTCTTAAATTAACCATAATATAAAATGATCTAATCGGGTCTCTGCTTGCCCTACCCTAGAAATTTAATAGTGCATTTCACTCGTCTTTTCATGCGCTTTGAGATGACGCTTAACCCAATACGCTATCTGCAATAGGAGCGACGTAAATTGAAGAAACGTGATAGAATTTTGCTGAATTCTTAAATTAACCATAATATAAAATGATCTAATCGGGGCTCTGTTTGCCCTACCCTAGGAGTTTAATAGTGCATTTTACTCGCCATTTCATGCGCTTTGAGATGCCGCTTAGCCCAATACGCTATCTGAAATATGAGCGACACGAATTGGACAAATGTGATAGAATTTCCCTGAAATCTTGTATTAAACAAAATATAAAATGATCTAATCGCGTCTCTGATTGCCCTATCATAGAAGTTTAGTAGTGCATTTTACTCGCCATTTCATGCGCTTTGAGATGCCGCTTAGCCCAATACGCTATCTGAAATTGGAACGATATAAGTTGAACAAATGTGATAGAATTACGCTGAATTCTTATATTAACCGTAATATAAAATGATCTAATCGGGTCTCTGCTAGCCCTATCATAGAAGTTTAATAGTGCATTTTACCCGCCATTCCACGCGCTTTAAGATGCCGCCTAGCCCAGTACGCTATCTGAAATAGGAGCGACGTACGTTGAACAAATGTGATAGAATTACGCTGAATTCTTATATTAACCGTAATATAAAATGATCGAATCGGGTCTCTGTTTGCCTTATCCTAGCAGATTAATAGTGCATTTCACTCGTCATTTCATGCGCTTTGAGATGCCGCTTTGCCCAATTAGCTATCTGAAATAGGAGCGACGTAAATTGAACAAATGTGATAGTATTTCGCTGAATTCTTAAATTAACCATAATATAAAATGATCTAATCGGGTCTCTGTTTGCCCTACCCTAGAAGCTTAATAGTGCATTTCACTCGTCAATTCATGCGCTTTGCGATGCCGCATAGCCCAATACGCTATCTGAAATATGAGCGACGTAAATTGAATAAAAATGTGATAGAATTTCGCTGAATTCTCATATTAACATTAATGTAAATTGATCTAATCGAGTCTCTGTTCGCCCCACCCTAGAGGTTTAATAGTGCATTTCACTAGTCATTTCATGCGCTTTGAGATGCCGCTTAGCCCAATACGCTATCTGCAATAGGAGCGACGTAAATTGAACAAATGTGATAGAATTTCGCTGAATTCTTAAATTAACCATAATATAAAATGATCTAATCGGGTCTCTGTCTGCCCTATCATAGAAGTTTAATAGTGCATTTCACTCTTCATTTCATGCGCTTTGAGATGCCGCCTAGCCCAGTACGCTATCTGAAATAGGAGCGACGTAAGTTGAACAAATGTGATAGAATTACGCTGAATTAATATATTAACCTTAATGTAAAATGATCTAATCGGGTCTTTGTTCGCCCTACCCTTGAAGTTTAATAGTGCACATTGCTCGCCATTTCATGCGCTTTGAGATGGCGCTTAGCCCAATACGCTATCTGAAATAGGAGCGATGTAAATTGAACAAATCTGATAGAATTTCGCTGAATTCTTATATTAACCAAAATATAAAATGATCTAATCGGGTATCAGATTGCTCTATCATAGAAGTTTAATAGTGCATTTTACTCGCCAATCCACGCGCTTTAAGATTCCGCCTAGCCCAGTACGCTATCTGAAATAGGAGCGACGCAAGTTGAACAAATGTGATAGAATTACGCTGAATTCTTATATTAACAGTAATATAAAATGATCTAATCGGGTCTCTGTTCGCCCTACCATAGAAGTGTAATAGTGCATTTCACTCGCCATTTCGTGCGCTTTGAGATGGCGCTTAGCCCAATACGCTATCTGAAATAGGAGCGATGTAAATTGAACAAATCTGATAGAATTTCGCTGAATTCTTATATTAACCAAAATATAAAATGATCTAATCGGGTATCAGATTGCTCTATCATAGAAGTTTAATAGTGCATTTTACTCGCCAATCCACGCGCTTTAAGATTCCGCCTAACCCAGTACGCTATCTGAAATAGGAGCGACGCAAGTTGAACAAATGTGATAGAATTACGCTGAATTCTTATATTAACAGTAATATAAAATGATCTAATCGGGTCTCTGTTCGCCCTACCATAGAAGTGTAATAGTGCATTTCACTCGCCATTTCATGCGCTTTGAGATGCCGCTTAGCCCAATACGCTATCTGAAATAGGAGCGACGTAAATTGAACGAATGTGATAGAATGTCGCTGAATTCTTATATTAACCAAAATATAAAATGATCTAATCGGGACTCTGATTGCCCTATCATAGAATTTTAATAGTGCATTTTAATCGCCATTCCACGCGCTTTAAGATGCCGCCTAGCCCAGTACCCTATCTGAAATAGGAGCGACGTAAGATGAACAAATGTGATAGAATTACGCTGAATTCTTATATTAACCGTAATATAAAATGATCTAATCGGGTCTCCGTTTGCCTTATCCTAAAAGTTTAATAGCGCATTTTACTCGCCATTTCTTGCGCATTGAGAGGCCGCTTAGCCCAATACGCTATCTGAAATAGGAGCGACGTAAATTGAACAAATGTGATAGAATTTCGCTGAATTCTTAAATTAACCATAATATAAAATGATCTAATCGGGTCTCTGCTTGCCCTACCCTAGAAATTTAATAGTGCATTTCACTCGTCTTTTCATGCGCTTTGAGATGACGCTTAACCCAATACGCTATCTGCAATAGGAGCGACGTAAATTGAAGAAACGTGATAGAATTTTGCTGAATTCTTAAATTAACCATAATATAAAATGATCTAATCGGGGCTCTGTTTGCCCTACCCTAGGAGTTTAATAGTGAATTTTACTCGCCATTTCATGCGCTTTGAGATGCCGCTTAGCCCAATACGCTATCTGAAATATGAGCGACACGAATTGGACAAATGTGATAGAATTTCCCTGAAATCTTATATTAAGCAAAATATAAAATGATCTAAACGGGATTCTGATTGCCCTATCATAGAAGTTTAGTAGTGCATTTTACTCGCCCTACCACGTGCTTTAAGATGCCGCCTAGCCGAGTACACTATCTGAAATAGGAGCGACGTATGTTGAACAAATGTGATAGAATTACGCTGAATTCTTATATTAACCGTAATATAAAATGATCTAATCGGGTCTCTGGTCGCCCTACCCTAGAAGATTACAAGCGCATTTTACTCGTCATTTCATGCGCTTTGAGATGCCGCTTAGACCAATACGCTATCTGCAATAGGAGCGACGTAAATTGAACAAATGTGATAGAATTTGGCTGAATTCTTAAATTAACCATAATATAAAATGATCTAATCGGGTCTCTGTTTGCCCTACCCTAGAAGCTTAACAGTGCATTTTACTCGCCATTTCATGCGCTTTGAGATGCCGCTTAGCCCAATACGCTATCTGAAACAGGAGCGACGTAAATTGAACAAATGTGATAGAATTACGCTGAATTCTTATATTAACCGTAATATAAAATGATCTAATCGGGTCTCTGTTTGCATTATCCTAGAAGTTTAATAGTGAATTTTACTCGCCATTTCATGCGCATTGAGATGCCGCTTAGCCCAATACGATATCTGAAATAGGAGCGACGTAAATTGAATAAATGTGATAGAATTTGGCTGAATTCTTAAATTAACCATAATATAAAATGATCTAATCGGTTCTCTGTTCGCCCTACCCTAGAAGTTTAATAGTGCCTTTCACTCGTCATTTCATGCGCTTTGAGATGCCGCTTAGCCCAATACGCTATCTGAAATAGGAGCGACGTAAATAGAACAATTGTGATAGAATTTCGCTGAATTCTTATATTAACCAAAATATAAAATGATCTAAGCGGGTCTCTGATTGCCCTATCATAGAAGTTTAATAGTGCATTTTACTCGCCAATCCACGCGCTTTAAAATTCCGCCTAGCCCAGTACGCTATCTGAAATAGGAGCGACGTAAATTGAACAAATGTGATAGAATTTGGCTGAATTCTTAAATTAACCATAATATAAAATGATCTAATCGGGTCTCTGTTTGCCCTACCCTAGAAGTTTAATAGTGCATTTTACTCGCCATTTCATGCGCTTTGAGATGCCGCCTAGACCAGTACGCTATCTGAAATAGGAGCGACGTAAGTTGAACAAATGGGATAGAATTACGCTGAATTCTTATATTAACCGTAATATAAAATGATCTAATCGGGTCTCTGTTTGCATTATCCTAGAAGTTTAATAGGGCATTTTACTCGCCATTTCATGCGCATTGAGATGCCGCTTAGCCCAATACGCTATCTGAAATAGGAGCGACGTAAATTGAATAAATGTGATAGAGTTTCGCTGAATTCTTAAATTAACCATAATATAAAATGATCTTATCGGGTCTCTGTTTGCCCTACCCTAGAAGTTTAATAGTGCATTTCACTCGTCATTTCATGCGCTTTGACATGCCGCCTAGCCCAGTACGCTATCTGAAATAGGAGCGACGTAAGTTGAACAAATGTGATAGAATTACGCTGAATTAATATATTAACCTTAATGTAAAATGATCTAATCGGGTCTTTGTTCGCCCTACCCTTGAAGTTTAATAGTGCACATTGCTCGCCATTTCATGCGCTTTGAGATGGCGCTTAGCCCAATACGCTATCTGAAATAGGAGCGACGTAAATTGAACAAATCTGATAGAATTTCGCTGAATTCTTATATTAACCAAAATATAAAATGATCTAATCGGGTATCAGATTGCTCTATCATAGAAGTTTAATAGTGCATTTTACTCGCCAATCCACGCGCTTTAAGATTCCGCCTAGCCCAGTACGCTATCTGAAATAGGAGCGACGCAAGTTGAACAAATGTGATAGAATTACGCTGAATTCTTATATTAACAGTAATATAAAATGATCTAATCGGGTCTCTGTTCGCCCTACCATAGAAGTCTAATAGTGCATTTCACTCGCCATTTCATGCGCTTTGAGATGCCGCTTAGCCCAATACGCTATCTGAAATAGGAGCGACGTAAATTGAACGAATGTGATAGAATTTCGCTGAATTCTTATATTAACCGTAATATAAAATGATCTAATCGGGTCTCTGATTGCTCTATCATAGAAGTTTAATAGTGCATTTTACTCGCCAATCCACGCGCTTTAAGATTCCGCCTAGCCCAGTACGCTATCTGAAATAGGAGCGACGCAAGTTGAACAAATGTGATAGAATTTGGCTGAATTCTTAAATTAACCATAATATAAAATGATCTAATCGGGTCTCTGTTTGCCCTACCCTAGAAGTTTAATAGTGCATTTTACTCGCCATTTCATGCGCTTTGAGATGGCGCTTAGCCCAATACGATATCTGAAATAGGAGCGACGTAAATTGAACGAATGTGATAGAATGTCGCTGAATTCTTATATTAACCAAAATATAAAATGATCTAATCGGGACTCTGATTGCCCTATCATAGAAGTTTAATAGTGCATTTTACTCGCCCTTCCACGCGCTTTAAGATGCCGCCTAGCCCAGTACGCTATCTGAAATAGGAGCGACGTAAATTGAACAAATGTGATAGAATTTTGCTGAATTCGTAAATTAACCATAATATAAAATGATACAATCGGGTCTCTGTTTGCCTTATCCTAGAAGTTTGATAGTGCATTTTACTCGCCATTTCATGCGCTTTGAGATGCCGCTTAGCCCAATACGCTATCTGAAATAGGAGCGACGTAAATTGAACAAATGTGATAGAATTTTGCTGAATGCTTAAATAAACCACAATATAAAATGATCTAGTCGGGTCTCTGTTTGCCCTACCCTAGAAGTTCAATAGTGCATTTCACTCGTCATTTCATGCGCCTTGAGATGCCGCTTAGCCCAATAAGCTATCTGAAATAGGAGCGACGTAAATTGAACAAATGTGATAGACTTACGCTGAATTCTTATATTAACATTAATGTAAAATGATCTAATCGGGCCTTTATTCGCCCTACCCTAGAAGTTTAGCAGTGCATTGTACTCGCCATTTCATGCGCTTGGAGATGCCGCTTAGCCCAATACGATATCTGCAATAGGAGCGACGTATGTTGAACAAATGTGATAGAATTACGCTGAATTCTTATATTAACCATAATATAAAATGATCTAATCGGATCTCTGTGCGCCCTACCCTAGAAGATTACTAGTGCATTTTACTCGCCATTTCATGCGCTTTGAGATGCCGCTTAGCCCAATACGCTATCTGAAATAGGAGCGACGTAAATTGAACAAATGTGATAGAATTTTGCTGAATGCTTAAATTAACCACAATATAAAATGATCTAATCGGGTCCCTGTTTGCCCTACCCTAGTAGTTTAATTGTGCATTTTACTCGCCATTTCATGCGCTTTGAGATGCCGCTTATCCCAATACGCTATCTGAAATAGGAGCGACGTAAGTTGAACAAATGTGATAGAATTACGCTGAATTCTTATATTAACCGTAATATAAAATGATCTAATCGGGTCTCTGTTTGCCTTATCCTAGAAGTTTGATAGTGCATTTTACTCGCCATTTCATGCGCTTTGAGATGCCGCTTAGCCCAATACGCTATCTGAAATAGGAGCGACGTAAATTGAACAAATGTGATAGAATTTTGCTGAATGCTTAAATAAACCACAATATAAAATGATCTAATCGGGTCTCTGTTTGCCCTACCCTAGTAGTTTAATTGTGCATTTTACTCGCCATTTCATGCGCTTTGAGATGCCGCTTATCCCAATACGCTATCTGAAATGGGAGCGACGTAAGTTGAACAAATGTGATAGAATTTCGCTGAATTCTTATATGAACCAAAATATAAAATGATCTAATCGGGTCTCTGTTTGCCTTATCCTAGAAGTTTAGTATTGCATTTTACTCGCTATTTCATGCGCTTTGAGATGCTGCTTAGCCCAATACGCTATCTGAAATAGGAGCGACGTAAATTGAACAAATGTGATAGAATTTCCCTGAATACTTATATTAACCTTAATGTAAAATGATCTAATCGGGTGTCTGTTCGCCCTACCCTAGAAGTTTAATAGTGAATTCACTCGCAATTTCATGCGCTTTGAGATGGCGCTTAGCCCAATCCGCTATCTGAAATAGGAGCGACGTAAATTGAACAAATGTAATAGAATTTCCCTGAATTCTTATATTAACCTTAATGTAAAATGATCTAATCGGGCCTTTGTTCGCCCTACCCTAGAAGTTTAGCAGTGCATTTTACTCGCCATTTCATGCGCTTTGAGATGCCGCTTAGCCCAATACGCTATCTGAAATAGGAGCGACGTAAGTTGAACAAATGTGATAGAATTTCGCTGAATTCTTATATTAACCAAAATATAAAATGATCTAATCGGGTCTCTGATAGTCCTACCAGAGAAGTTTAATAGTGCATTTTACTCGACAATCCACGCGCTTTAAGATTCCGCCTAGCCCAGTACGCTATCTGAAATAGGAGCGACGTAAATTGAACAAATGTGATAGAATTTGGCTGAATTCTTAAATTAACCATAATATAAAATGATCTAATCGGGTCTCTGTTTGCCCTACCCTAGAAGTTTAATAGTGCATTTTACTCGCCATTTCATGCGCTTTGAGATGGCGCTTAGCCCAATACGCTATCTGAAGTAGGAGCGACGTAAATTGAACGAATGTGATAGAATTTGGCTGAAATCTTAAATAAACCATAATATAAAATGATCTAATCGGGTCTCTGTTTGCCCTGCCCTAGAAGTTTAATAGTGCATTTTACTCGCCAATCCACGCGCTTTAAGATTCCGCCTAGCCCAGTACGCTATCTGAAATAGGAGCGACGTAAATTGAACAAATGTGATAGAATTTTGCTGACATCTTGAATTAACCATAATATTAAATGACCTAATCCGGTCTCTGATTGCCCTATCATAGAAGTTTAGAAGTGCATTTTACTCGCCCTTCCACGCGCTTTAAGATGCAGCCAAGCCCAGTACGCTATCGGAAATAGGAGCGACGTAAATTGAACAATTGTGATAGAATTTTGCTGAATTCTTAAATTAAACGTAACATAAAATGATCTAATCGGGTCTCTGTTTGCCCTACCCTAGAAGTTTAATAGTGCATTCTACTCGCCATTTCATGCGCTTTGAGATGCCGCTCAGCCCAATACGCTATCTGAAATAGGAGCGACGTAAATTGAACAAATGTGATAGAATTACGCTGAATTCTTAAATTAACCATAACATAAAATGATCTAATCGGGTCTCTGTTTGCCCTACCCTAGAAGTTTAATAGTGCATTTTACTCGTCATTTCATGCGCTTTGAGATGCCGCTTAGCCCAATACGCTATCTGTAATAGGAGCGATGAAAATTGATCAAATGTGATAGAATTTCGCTGAATTCTTTTATTAACCATAATGTAAAATGATCTAATCGGGTCTCTCTTCGCCCTACCCTAGAAGTTTAATAGTGCATTTCACTCGCAATTTCATGCGCTTTGAGATGCCGCTTAGCCCAATACGCTATCTGAAATAGGAGCGACGTAAATTGAACAAATGTGATAGAATTTCCCTGAATTCTTATATTAACCTTAATGTAAAATGATCTAATCGGGTCTCTGTTCGCCCTAGCCTACAAGTTTAATAGTGCATTTTATTCGCCATTTCATGCGCTTTGAGATGCCGTCTAGCCCAGTACGCTATCTGAAATAGGAGCGACGTAAGTTGAACAAATGTGATAGAATTACGCTGAATTCTTAAATTAACCATAATATAAAATGATTTATTCGGGTCTCTGTTTGCCCTACCCTAGAAGTTTAGTAGTGAATTTTACTCGCCATTTCTTGCGCTTTGAGATGCCGCTTAGCCCAATACGCTATCTGAAATATGAGCGACGTAAATTGAATAAAAATGTGATAGAATTTCGCTGAATTCTCATATTAACATTAATGTAAAATGATCTAATCGAGTCTCTGTTCGCCCCACCCTAGAGGTTTAATAGTGCATTTCACTAGTCATTTCATGCGCTTTGAGATGCCGCTTAGCCCAATGCGCTATCTGAAATAGGAGCGATGTAAATTGAACAAATGTCATAGAATTTTGCTGAATTCTTAAATTAACCATAATATAAATTGATCTAATCGGGTCTCTGGTTTCCCTACCATAGAAGTTTCATAGTGCATTTTACTCACCATTCCGCGCGCCTTAAGATGCCGTCTAGCAC
>CAKAJE020001112.1:209039-251436 GCA_916610135.2 Macropis europaea | reverse complement strand
CTATCTGAAATAGGAGCGACGCATGTTGAACAAATGTGATAGAATTACGCTGAATTCTTATATTAACCGTAATATAAAATGATCTAATCGGGTCTCTGTTTGCATTACCATAGAAGTTTAATAGTGCATTTTACTCGCCATTTCATGCGCTTTGAGATGCCGCTTAGCCCAATACGCTATCTGCAATAGGATCGACGTAAATTGAACAAATGAGATAGAATTTCGCTGAATTCTTAAATTAACCATAATATAAAGTGATCTAAACTGGTCTCTGTTTGCCCGACCCTAGAAGTTTAATAGTGCATTTTACTCGCCATTTCTTGCGCTTTGAGATGCCGCTTAGCCCAATACGCTATCTGAAATAGGAGCAACGTAAATTGAACAAATGTGATAGAATTTCGCTGAATTCTTAAATTAACCATAATATAAAATGATCTAATGGGGTCTCTGTTTGCCCTACCCTAGAAGTTTAATAGTGCATTTTACTCGCCATTTCTTGCGCTTTGAGATGCCGCTTAGCCCAATACGCTATCTGAAATAGGAGCGACGTAAATTGAACAAAAGTGATAGAATTTCGCTGAATTCTTATATTAACCAAAATATAAAATGAACTAATCGGGTCTCTGATTGCCCTATCATAGAAGTTTAATAGTGCATTTTACTCGCCATTCCACGCGGTTTAAGTTGCCGCCTAGCCCAGTGCGCTATCTGAAATAGGAGCTACGTAACTTGAACAAATGTGACAGAATTACGCTGAATTCTTATATTAACCGTAATATAAAATGATCTAATCGGGTCTCTGTTTGCCTTATCCTAGAAGTTTAATAGTGCATTTTACTCGCCATTTCATGCGCTTTGAGATGCCGCTTAGCCCAATAAGCTATCTGAAATAGGAGCGATGTAACTTGAACAAATGTGATAGAATTTCGCTGAATTCTTAAATTAACCATAATATGAAATGACCTAATCGGGTCTCTGTTTGCCCTACCCTAGAAGTTTAATAGAGCATTTTACTCGTCATTTCATGCGCTTTGAGATGCCGCCTAGCCCAGTACGCTATCTGAAATAGGAGCGACGTAAATTGAACAAATGTGATAGAATTTCGATGAATTCTTTTATTTACCATAATGTTAAATGATCTAATCGGGTCTCTGTTCGCCCTAGCGTACAAGCTTAATAGTGCATTTTATTCGTCATTTCATGCGCTTTGAGATGCCGCTTAGCCCAATACGCTATCTGAAATAGGAGCGACGCAAATTGAACAAATGTGATAGAATTTCGCTGAATTCTTATATTAACCATAATATAAAATGATGTAATCGGGTCTCTGTTCGCCCTACCCTAGAAGTTTAATAGTGCATTTCACTCGCCATTCCAAGCGCTTTGAGATGCCGCTTAGCCCAATACGCTGTCTGAAATAGGAACGACGTAAATTGAACAAATGTGATAGAATAACGCTGAATTCTTATATTAACCGTAATATAAAATGGTCTAATCGGGTCTCCGTTTGCCTTACCCTAGAAGTTTAGTAGTGCATTTTACTCGCCATTTCATGCGCTTTGAGATGCCGCTTAGCCCAATATGCTATCTGATATAGGAGCGACGTAAATTGAACAAATGTGATAGAATTACGCTGAATTCTTATATTAACCAAAATATAAAATGATCTAATCGGGTCCCTGATTGCCCTATCATAGAAGATTAATAGTGAATTTTACTCGCCATTCCACGCGCTTTAAGATGCCGCCTACCGCAGTACGCTATCTGAAATAGGAGCGACGTTAGTTGAACAAATGTGATAGAATTACGCTGCATTCTTATATTAACCGTAATATAAAATGATCTATTCGGGTCTCTGTTCGCCCTACCCTAGAAGTTTAATAGTGCATTTCACTCGCCATTCCAAGCGCTTTGAGATGCCACTTAGCCCAATACGCTGTCTGAAATAGGAACGACGTAAATTGAACAAATGTGATAGAATTTCGCTGGATCCTTATATTAACCAAAATATAAAATGATCTAATCGGGTCTCTGATTGCCCTACCCTAGAAGTTTAATAGTGCATTTTACTCACCATTCCACGCGCTTTAACATGCCGCCTATCCGAGTACGCTATCTGAAATAGGAGCGACGTAAATTGAACAAATGTGATAGAATTTCCCTGAAATCTTATATTAAACAAAATATAAAATGATCTAAACGGGACTCTGATTGCCCTATCATAGAAGTTTAGTAGTGCATTTTACTCGCCCTTCCACGCGCTTTAAGATGCCGCCTAGCCCAGTACACTATCTGAAATAGGAGCGACGTAAATTGAACAAATGTGATAGAATTACGCTGCATTCTTATATTAACCGTAATATAAAATGATCTATTCGGGTCTCTGTTCGCCCTACCCTAGAAGTTTAATAGTGCATTTCACTCGCCATTCCAAGCGCTTTGAGATGCCACTTAGCCCAATACGCTGTCTGAAATAGGAACGACGTAAATTGAACAAATGTGATAGAATTTCGCTGGATCCTTATATTAACCAAAATATAAAATGATCTAATCGGGTCTCTGATTGCCCTACCCTAGAAGTTTAATAGTGCATTTTACTCACCATTCCACGCGCTTTAACATGCCGCCTATCCGAGTACGCTATCTGAAATAGGAGCGACGTAAATTGAACAAATGTGATAGAATTTCCCTGAAATCTTATATTAAACAAAATATAAAATGATCTAAACGGGACTCTGATTGCCCTATCATAGAAGTTTAGTAGTGCATTTTACTCGCCCTTCCACGCGCTTTAAGATGCCGCCTAGCCCAGTACACTATCTGAAATAGGAGCGACGTAAATTGAACAAATGTGATAGAATTTCGCTGAATTCTTAAATTAACCATAATATAAAATGATCTAATCGGGTCTCTGATTGCCCTATCATAGAAGTTTAATAGTGCATTTTACTCGCCATTCCTCGCGCTTTAAGATGCCGCCTATCCGGGTACGCTATCTGAAATAGGAGCGACGTAAATTGAACAAATGTGTTAGAATTTTTCTGAATTCTTAAATTAACCATAATATGAAATGTCCTAATCGGGTCTCTGTTTGCCCTACCCTAGAAGTTTAATAGTGAATTTGACTCGCCATTTCTTGCGCTTTGAGATGCCGCTTAGCCCAATACGCTATCTGACATATCAGCGACGTAAATTGAACAAATGTGAGAGAATTTCGCTGAATTCTTAAATTAACCATAATATAAAATGATCTAATGTGGTCTCTGTTTGCCCTACCCTAGAAGTTTAATAGTGCATTTTACTCGCCATTTCTTGCGCTTTGAGATGCCGCCTAGCACAAATCGCTATCTGAAATAGGAGCGATGTAAATTGAACAAATGTGATAGAATTTCGCTGAATTCTTATATTAACCTTAATGTAAAATGATCTAATCGGGTCTTTGTTCGCCCTACCCAAGAAGTTTAATAGTGCATTTCACTCGTCAATTCATGCGCTTTGCGATGCCGCTTAGCCCAATAAGCTATCTGAAATTGGAGCGACGTAAATTGAACAAATGTGATAGAATTTCGCTGAATTCTTATATTAACCAAAATATAAAATGATCTAATCGGGTCTCTGATTGCCCTATCATAGAAGTTTAATAGTGCATTTTACTCGCCATTCCACGCGCTTTAAGATGCCGCCTAGCCCAGTACGCTATCTGAAATAGGAGCTACGTAAGTTGAACGAATGTGACAGAATTACGCTGATTTCTTATATTAACCGTAATATAAAATGATCTAATCGGGTCTCTGTTTGCCTTATCCTAGAAGTTTAATAGTGCATTTTACTCGCCATTTCATGCGCTTTGAGCTGCCTCTTAGCCCAATACGCTATTTGAAATAGGAGCGACGTAAATTGAACAAATGTGATAGAATTTCGCTGAATTCTTATATTAACCAAAATATAAAATGATCTAATCCGGTCTCTGTTTGCCCTACCCTAGAAGTTGAATAGTGCATTGTACGAGCCATTTCTTGCGCTTTGAGATGCAGCTTAGCCCAATACGCTATCTGAAATAGGAGCGACGTAAATGGAACAAATGTGATAGAATTTCGCTGAATTCTTATATTAACCGTAATATAAAATGTTCTTATCGGGTCTCTGATTGCCCCACCCTAGAAGTTTAATAGTGCATTTTACTCGCCCTTTCGTGCGCTTTGAGATGCCGCTTAGTCCAATACGCTATCTGAAATAGAAGCGACGTAAATTGAACAAATGTGATAGAATTTCGCTGGATTCTTATATTAACCAAAATATAAAATGATCTAATCGGGTCTCTGATTGCCCTATCATAGAAGTTTAATAGTGCATTTTACTCGCCATTCCACGCGGTTTAAGTTGCCGCCTAGCCCAGTACGCTATCTGAAATAGGAGCTACGTAACTTGAACAAATGTGACAGAATTACGCTGAATTCTTATATTAACCGTAACATAAAATGATCTAATCGGGTCTCTGTTTGCCTTATCCTAGAAGTTTAATAGTGCATTTTACTCGCCATTTCATGCGCTTTGAGATGCCGCTTAGCCCAATAAGCTATCTGAAATAGGAGCGATGTAACTTGAACAAATGTGATAGAATTTCGCTGAATTCTAAAATGAACCATAATATGAAATGACCTAATCGGGTCTCTGTTTGCCCTACCCTAGAAGTTTAATAGAGCATTTTACTCGTCATTTCATGCCCTTTGAGATGCCGCCTAGCCCAGTACGCTATCTGAAATAGGAGCGACGTAAATTGAACAAATGTGATAGAATTTCGCTGAATTCTTAAATTAACCATAATATAAAATGATCTAATCGGGTCTCTGATTGCCCTATCATAGAAGTTTAATAGTGCATTTTACTCACCATTCCTCGCGCTTTAAGATGCCGCCTATCCGGGTACGCTATCTGAAATAGGAGCGACGTAAATTGAACAAATGTGATAGAATTTTTCTGAATTTTTAAATTAACCATATTATGAAATGTCCTAATCGGGTCTCTGTTTGCCCCACCCTAGAAGTTTGATAGTGCATTTGACTCGCCATTTCTTGCGCTTTGAGATGCCGCTTAGCCCAATACGCTATCTGACATATCAGCGACGTAAATTGAACAAATGTGAGAGAATTTCGCTGAATTCTTAAATTAACCATAATATAAAATGATCTAATGGGGTCTCTGTTTGCCCTACCCTAGAAGTTTAATAGTGCATTTTACTCGCCATTTCTTGCGCTTTGAGATGCCGCTTAGCCCAATACGCTATCGGAAATAGGAGCGACGTAAATTGAACAAATGAGATAGAATTTCGCTGAATTCTTATATTAACCAAACTATAAAATGATCTAATTGGGTCTCTGATTGCCCTATCATAGAAGTTTAAGAGTGCATTTTGCTCGCCATTCCACGCGCTTTAAGATGCCGCCTAGCCCAGTACGCTATCTGAAATAGGAGCGACGTAAGTTGAACAAATGTGATAGAATAACGCTGAATTCTTATATTAACCGTAATATGAAATGGTCTAATCGGGTCTCCGTTTGCCTTATCCTAGAAGTTTAATAGTGCATTTTACTGGCCATTTCATGCGCATTGAGATGCCGCTTAGCCCAATACGCTATCTGAAATAGGAGCGACGTAAATTGAACAAACGTGATAGGATTTCCCTGAATTCTTATATTAACCTTAATGTAAAATGATCTAATCGGGTCTCTGATTGCCCTATCATAGAAGTTTAATAGTGCATTTTACTCGCCATTCCTCGCGCTTTAAGATGCCGCCTATCCGGGTACGCTATCTGAAATAGGAGCCACGTAAATTGAACAAATGTGATAGAATTTTTCTGAATTCTTAAATTAACCATAATATGAAATGTCCTAATCGGGTCTCTGTTCGCCTTGCCATAGAAGTCTACTGGTGCATTTCACTCGCCATTTCATGCGCTTTGAGATGCCGCTTAGCCCAATATGCTATCTGAAATAGGAGCGACGTAAGTTGAACAAATGTGATACAATTTCCCTGAAATCTTATATTAAACAAAATATAAAATGATCTAATCGGGTTTCTGATTGCCCTGCCATAGAAGTTTAGTAGAGCATTTTACTCGCCATTCCACGCGCTTTAAGATGCCGCTAAGCCCAATACGCTATCTGGAATAGGAGCGACGTAAATTGAACAAACGTGATAGGATTTGCCTGAATTCTTATATTAACCTTAATGTAAAATGATCTAATCGGTTCTCTGTTCGCCCTACCCTAGAAGTTTAATAGTGCATTTTACTCGACATTTCATGCGCTTTGAGATGCCTCTTAGCCCAATACGCTATCTGAAATAGGAGCGACGTATATTGAACAAGTGTGATAGAATTTCGTTGAATTCTTAAATTAACCATAATATAAAATGATCTAATCGGGTCTCTGTTTGCAATACCCTAGATGTTTGATAGTGCATTTTGCTCGCCATTTAATGCGCTTTGAGATGCCGCTTAGCCCAATACGCTATCTGAAATAGGAGCGACGTAAATTGAACAAATGTGATAGAATTTCCCTGAATTCTTATATTAACCTTAATGTAAAATGATCTAATCGGGTCTCTGTTTGCCCTAGTCTGGAAGTTTAATAGTGCATTGTATTCGACATTTCATGCCCTTTGAGATGCCGCTTAGCCCAGTACGCTATCTGAAATAGGAGCGACGTAAATTGAACAAATGTGATAGAATTTCCCTGAAATCTTATATTAAACAAAATATAACATGATCTAATCGGGACTCCGATTGCCCTATCATAGAAGTTTAGTACAGCATTTTACTCGCCATTCCACGCGCTTTAAGATGCCGCCTAGCCCAGTACGCTATCTGAAATAGGAACGACGTAAATTGAACAAATGTGATAGAATTTTGCTGACTTCTTAAATTAATCATAATATAAAGTGATCTACTCGGGTCTCTGTTTGCCCTACCCTAGAACCTTAATAGTGCACTTTATTCACCATTTCATACGCTTTGAGATGCCGCTTAGCCCAATACGCTATCAGAAATAGAAGCGACGTAAATTGAACAAATGTGATAGAATGTCGCTGAATTCTTAAATTAACTATAATATAAAATTATCTAATCGGGTCACTGATTGCCCTATCATAAAAGTTTAATAGTGCATTTTACTCGCCATTCCACGCGCTTAAAGTTGCCGCCTAGCCCAGTGCGCTATCTCAAATAGGAGCGACGTAAATTGAACAAATGTGATAGAATTTTGCTGAATCCTTAAATTAACCATAACATAAAATGATCTAATCTGGTCTCTGTTTGCCCTATCATAGAAGTTTAATAGTGCATTTTACTCGCCATTCCACGCGCTTTAAGATGCCGCCTAGCCCAGTACGCTATCTGAAATAGGAGCTACGTAAGTTGAACGAATGTGACAGAATTACGCTGATTTCTTATATTAACCGTAATATAAAATGATCTAATCGGGTCTCTGTTTGCCTTATCCTAGAAGTTTAATAGTGCATTTTACTCGCCATTTCATGCGCTTTGAGATGCCTCTTAGCCCAATACGCTGTCTGAAATAGGAGCGACGTAAATTGAACAAATGTGATAGAATTTCGCTGAAATCTTATATTAACCAAAATATAAAATGATCTAATCCGGTCTCTGTTTGCCCTACCCTAGAAGTTGAATAGTGCATTGTACGAGCCATTTCTTGCGCTTTGAGATGCAGCTTAGCCCAATACGCTATCTGAAATAGGAGCGACGTAAATTGAACAAATGTGATAGAATTTCGCTGAATTCTTATTTTAACCTTAATGTAAAATGATCTAATCGGGTCTTTGTTCGCCCTACCCTAGAAGTTTAATAGTGCATTTCACTCGTCATTTCATGCGCTTTGAGTTGCCGCTTAGCCCAATAAGCTATCTGAAATAGGAGCGACGTAAATTGAACAAATGTGATAGAACTTCGCTGAATTCTTATATTAACCGTAATATAAAATGTTCTTATCGGGTCTCTGATTGCCCCACCCTAGAAGTTTAATAGTGCATTTTACTCGCCCGTTCGTGCGCTTTGAGATGCCGCTTAGCCCAATACGCTATCTGAAATAGGAGCGACGTAAATTGAACAAATGTGATAGAATTTCGCTGGATTCTTATATTAACCAAAATATAAAATGATCTAATCGGGTCTCTGATTGCCCTATCATAGAAGTTTAATAGTGCATTTTACTCGCCATTCCACGCGGTTTAAGTTGCCGCCTAGCCCAGTACGCTATCTGAAATAGGAGCTACGTAACTTGAACAAATGTGACAGAATTACGCTGAATTCTTATATTAACCGTAATATAAAATGATCTAATCGGGTCTCTGTTTGCCTTATCCTAGAAGTTTAATAGTGCATTTTACTCGCCATTTCATGCGCTTTGAGATGCCGCTTAGCCCAATAAGCTATCTGAAATAGGAGCGATGTAACTTGAACAAATGTGATAGAATTTTGCTGAATTCTTATATTAACCATAATATAAAATGATGTAATCGGGTCTCTGTTCGCCCTACCCAAGAAGTTTAATAGTGCATTTCTCTCGACATTTCATGCGCTTTGAGATGCCGCTTAGCCCAATAGCTATCTGAAATAGGAGCGACGTAAATTGAACAAATGTGATAGAATTTCCCTGAATTCTTATATTAACCTTAATGTAAAATGATCTAATCGGGTCTCTGTTTGCCCTAGTCTGGAAGTTTAATAGTGCATTGTATTCGACATTTCATGCCCTTTGAGATGCCGCTTAGCCCAGTACGCTATCTGAAATAGGAGCGACGTAAATTGAACAAATGTGATAGAATTTCCCTGAAATCTTATATTAAACAAAATATAACATGATCTAATCGGGACTCCGATTGCCCTATCATAGAAGTTTAGTACAGCATTTTACTCGCCATTCCACGCGCTTTAAGATGCCGCCTAGCCCAGTACGCTATCTGAAATAGGAACGACGTAAATTGAACAAATGTGATAGAATTTTGCTGACTTCTTAAATTAATCATAATATAAAGTGATCTACTCGGGTCTCTGTTTGCCCTACCCTAGAACCTTAATAGTGCACTTTATTCACCATTTCATACGCTTTGAGATGCCGCTTAGCCCAATACGCTATCAGAAATAGAAGCGACGTAAATTGAACAAATGTGATAGAATTTCGCTGAATTCTTAAATTAACTATAATATAAAATTATCTAATCGGGTCACTGATTGCCCTATCATAAAAGTTTAATAGTGCATTTTACTCGCCATTCCACGCGCTTAAAGTTGCCGCCTAGCCCAGTGCGCTATCTCAAATAGGAGCGACGTAAATTGAACAAATGTGATAGAATTTTGCTGAATCCTTAAATTAACCATAACATAAAATGATCTAATCTGGTCTCTGTTTGCCCTACCCTAGAAGTTTAATAGTGCATTTTACTCGCCATTTCATGCGCTTTCAGATGCCGCTTTGCCCAATAAGCTATCTGAAATAGGAGCGACGTAAATTGAACAAATGTGATAGAATTTCCCTGAAATCTTATATTAAACAAAATGTAAAATGATCTAACCGGGTCTCTGTTCGCCCTAGCCTAGAAGTTTAATCGTGCATTTTATTCGCCATTTCATGCGCTTTGAGATGCCGCTTAGCCCAATACGCTATCTGAAATACGAGCGACGTAAATTGAACCAATGTGATAGAATTTCGCTGAGTTCTTAAATTAACCATAATATAAAATGATCTAATCGGGTCTCTCTTTGCCATACCCTAGAAGTTTAATAGTGGATTTTGCTCGCCATTTCATGCGCTTTGAGATGCCGCTTAGCCCAATACGCTATCTGAAATAGGAGCGACGTAAATTGAACAAATGTGATAGAATTTCCCTGAATTCTTATATTAACCTTAATGTAAAATGATCTAATCGGGTCTCTGTTCGCCCCACCCTAGAAGTTGAATAGTGCATTTCACTCGACATTTCATGCGCTTTGAGATGCCGCATAGCCCAGTACGCTATCTGAAATAGGAACGACGTAAATTGAACAAATGTGATAGAATTTTGCTGAATTCTTAAATTAACCATAATATAAAATGATCTAATCGGGTCTCTGTTCGCCCTAGCCGAGAAGTTTAATAGTGCATTTTATTCGCCATTTCATGCGCTTTGAGATGCCGCTTAGCCCAATACGCTATCTGGAATTGGAGCGACGTAAATTGAACAAACGTGATAGGATTTCGCTGAATTCTTATATTAACCAAAATATAAAATGATCTAATCGGGTCTCTGATTGCCCTATCATAGAAGGCTAATAGTGCATTTTACTCGCTATTCCACGCGCTTTAAGATGCCGGCTAGCCCAGTAGGCTATCTGAAATAGGAGTGACGTAAATTGTACAAATGTGATAGAATTACTCTTAATTCTTTTATTAACCATAATGTAATATGATCTAATCGGGTCTCTGTTTGCCTTACCCTAGAAGTTTAATAGTGGATTTTGCTCGCCATTTCATGCGATTTGAGATGCCGCTTAGCCCAATACGCTATCTGAAATAGGAGCGACGTAAATTGAACAAATGTGATAGAATTTCCCTGAAATCTTATATTAAACAAAATATAAAATGATCTAATCGGGTCTCTGATTGCCCTACCATAGAAGTTTAGTAGAGCATTTTACTCGCCATTCCACGCGCTTTAAGATGCCGCTAAGCCCAATACGCTATCTGGAATAGGAGCGACGTAAATTGAACAAACGTGATAGGATTTCGCTGAATTCTTATATTAACCAAAATATAAAATGATCTAATCGGGTCTCTGATTGCTCTATCATAGAATTTTAATAGTGCATTGTACTCGCCATTTCATGCGCTTTGAGATGCCGCTTAGCCCAATAAGCTATCTGAAATAGGAGCGACGTAAATTGAACAAATGTGATAGAATTTCGCTGAATTCTCATATTAACATTAATGTAAACTGATCTAATCGAGTCTCTCTTCGCCCTACCCTAGAAGTTTAATAGTGCATTTCACTCGACATTTCATGCGCTTTGAGGTGCCGCTTTGCCCAATACGCTATCTGAAATAGAAGCGACGTAAATTGAACGAATGTGATAGAATTTCGCTGCATTCTTAAATTAACCATAATATAAAATGATCTAATCGGGTCTCTGTTCGCCCTATCATAGAACTTTAATAGTGCATTTTACTCGCCCTTCCACGCGCTTTAAGATGCCGTCTAGCCCAGTACGCCATCTGAAATAGGAGCGACGTAAATTGAACAAATGTGATAGAATTTCGCTGAATTCTTATATTAACCAAAATATAAAATGATCTAATCGGGTCTCTGATTGCCCTACCCTAGAAGTTTAATAGTGCATTTTACTCGCCATTTCATGCGCTTTGAGGTGCCGCTTAGCCCAATACGCTATCTGAAATATGAGCGACGTAAATTGAACAAATGTGATAGAATTTCCCTGAATTCTTATATTAACCTTAATGTAAAATGATCTAATCGGGTCTCTGTTCGCCCCACCCTAGAAGTTGAATAGTGCATTTCACTCGACATTTCATGCGCTTTGAGATGCCGCATAGCCCAGTACGCTATCTGAAATAGGAACGACGTAAATTGAACAAATGTGATAGAATTTTGCTGAATTCTTAAATTAACCATAATATAAAATGATCTAATCGGGTCTCTGTTCGCCCTAGCCGAGAAGTTTAATAGTGCATTTTATTCGCCATTTCATGCGCTTTGAGATGCCGCTTAGCCCAATACGCTATCTGGAATTGGAGCGACGTAAATTGAACAAACGTGATAGGATTTCGCTGAATTCTTATATTAACCAAAATATAAAATGATCTAATCGGGTCTCTGATTGCCCTATCATAGAAGGCTAATAGTGCATTTTACTCGCTATTCCACGCGCTTTAAGATGCCGGCTAGCCCAGTAGGCTATCTGAAATAGGAGTGACGTAAATTGTACAAATGTGATAGAATTACTCTTAATTCTTTTATTAACCATAATGTAATATGATCTAATCGGGTCTCTGTTTGCCTTACCCTAGAAGTTTAATAGTGGATTTTGCTCGCCATTTCATGCGATTTGAGATGCCGCTTAGCCCAATACGCTATCTGAAATAGGAGCGACGTAAATTGAACAAATGTGATAGAATTTCCCTGAAATCTTATATTAACCTTAATGTAAAATGATCTAATCGGGTCTCTGTTCGCCCTATCATAGAACTTTAATAGTGCATTTTATTCGCCATTTCATACGCTTTGAGATGTCGCTTAGCCCAATACGCTATCTGAAATAGGAGCGATGTAAATTGAACAAATGTGATAGAATTTCGCTGAAGTCATATATTGACCATAATGTAAAATGACCTAATCGGGTCTCCGTTCGCCCTAGCCTAGAAGTTTAATGGTGCATTTTATTCGCCATTTCATGCGCTTTCAGATGCCGCTTAGCCCAATACGCTATCTGAAATAGGAGCGACGTAAATTGAACAAATGTGATAGAATTTCCCTGAAATCTTATATTGAACAAAATATAAAATGATCAAATTGGGGCTCTGATTGCCCTATCATAGAAGTTTAGTAGTGCATTTTACTCGCCCTTCCAGGCGCTTTAAGATACCGTCTAGCCCAATACGCTATCTGAAATAGGAGCGACGTAAATTGAACAAATGTGATAGAATTTCCCTGGAATCTTATATTGAACAAAATATAAAATGATCTAATTGGGGCTCTGTTTGCCTTACCCTAGAAGTTTAATAGTGCATTGTACTCGCCATTTCATGCGCTTTAAGATGCCGTCTAGCCCAGTACGCTATCTGAAATGGGAGCGACGTAAATTGAACAAATGTGATAGAATTTCGCTGAATTCTTAAATTAACCATAATATTAAATGATCTAATCGAGTCTCTGTTCGACCTACCCTAGAAGTTTAATAGTGCATTTCACTCGACATTTCATGCGCTTTGAGATGCCGCTTAGCCCAATAAGCTATCTTAAATAGGAGCGACGTAAATTAAACAAATGTGATAGAATTTGCCTGAATTCTTATATTAACCTTAATGTAAAATGATCTAATCGGGTCTTTGTTCGCCCAACCCTAGAAGTTTCATAGTGCCTTTCACTCGTCATTTCATGCGCTTTGAGATGCCGCTTAGCCCAATACGCAATCTGAAATAGGAGCGACGTAAATTGAACAAATGTGATAGAATTTCGCTGAATTCTTATATTAACCAAAATATAAAATGATCTAATCGGCTCTCTGATTGCCCTATCATAGAAGTTTAGTAGTGCATTTTACTCGCCCTTCCACGCGCTTTAAGATGCCGCCCAGCCCAGTACGCTATCTGAAATAGGAGCGACGTAAGTTGAACAAATGTGACAGAATTACGCTGAATTCTTATATTAACCGTAATATAAAATGATATAATCGGGTCTCTGTTCGCCCTAGCGTAGAAGCTTAATAGCGCATTTTATTCGTCATTTCATGCGCTTTGAGATGCCGCTTAGCCCAATACGCTATCTGAAATGGGAGAAATGTAAATTGAACAAATGTTATAGAATTTCGCTGAATTCTTTTATTAACCATAATGTTAAATGATCTAATCGGGTCTCTCTTCGCCCTAGCGTAGAAGCTTAATAGTGCATTTTATTCGTCATTTCGTGCGCCTTGAGATGCCGCTTAGCCCAATACGCTATCTGAAATAAGAGCGACGTAAATTGTACAAATGTGATAGAATTTCGCTGAATTCTTATATTAACCAAAATATAAAATGATCGAATCGGGTCTCTGATTGCCCTATCATAGAAGTTTAATAGTGCATTTTACTCGCCATTCCACGCGCTTTAAGATGCCGCCATTCCCAGTACGCCATCTGAAATAGAAGCGACGTAAATTGAACAAACGTGATAGAATTTTTCCGAATTCTTAAATTAACCATAATATAAAATGATGTAATCGCGTCTCTGTTCGCCCTACCCAAGAAGTTTAATGGTGCATTTCTCTCGTCATTTCATGCGCTTTGAGATGCCGCTTAGCCCAATACGCTATCTGAAATAGGAGCGACGTAAATTGAACAAATGTGATAGAATTTTTCTGAATTCTTAAATAAACCATAGTATGAAATGATCTAATCGGGTCTCTGTTTGCCCTACCCTAGAAGTTTAACAGTGCATTTTGCTCGCCATTTCATGCGCTTTGAGGTGCCGCTTAGCCCAATACGCTATCTGAAATAGGAGCGTGGTAAATTGAACAAGCGTTATAGGATTTCCCTGAATTCTTATATTAACCTTAATGTAAAATGATCTAATCGGTTCTCTGTTCGCCCTACCCTAGAAGTTTAATAGTGCCTTTCACTCGTCATTTCATGCGCTTTGAGATGCCGCTTAGCCCAATACGCTATCTGAAATAGTAGCGACGTAAATTGAACAAACGTGATAGAATTTCCCTGAATTCTTATATTAACCTTAATGTAAAATGATCTAATCGGTTCTCTGTTCGCCCTACCCTAGAAGTTTAATAGTGCATTTCACTCGACATTTCATGCGCTTTGAGATGCCGCTTAGCCCAATAAGCTATCTGGAATAGGAGCGACGTAAATTGAACAAATGTGATAGAATTTCGCTGATTTCTCATATTAACATTAATGTAAACTGATCTAATCGAGTCTCTGTTCGCCCTACCCTAGAAGTTTAATAGTGCATTTTACTCGCCATTCCACGCGCTTTAAGATGCCGCTTAGCCCAATACGCTATCTCAAGCAGGAGCGGCGTAAGTTGAACAAATGTGATAGAATTTCGCTGAATCCTTATATTAACCAAAATATAAAATGATCTAATCGGGTCTCTTATTGCCCTATCATAGAAGTTTCATAGTGCATTTTACTCGCCATTTCATGCGCTTTAAGATGCCGCCTAGCCCAGTACGCTATCTGAAATAGGAGCGACGTAAATTGAACAAATGTGATAGAATTTCCCTGAATTCTTAAATTAACCATAATATAAAATGATCTAATCGGGTCTCTGTTTGGCTTATCCTAGAAGTTTAATAGTGCATTTTACTCGCCATTTCATGCGCTTTGAAATGCCGCTTAGCCACATACGCTATCTGAAATAGGAGCGACGTAAATTGAACAAATGTAATAGAATTTCCGTGAATTCTTATATTAACCTTAATGTAAAATGATCTAATCGGGTCTCTGTTCGCCTTGCCATAGAAGTCTACTGGTGCATTTCACTCGCCATTTCATGCGCTTTGAGATGCCGCTTAGCCCAATATGCTATCTGAAATAGGAGCGACGTAAGTTGAACAAATGTGATACAATTTCCCTGAAATCTTATATTAAACAAAATATAAAATGATCTAATCGGGTCTCTGATTGCCCTGCCATAGAAGTTTAGTAGAGCATTTTACTCGCCATTCCACGCGCTTTAAGATGCCGCTAAGCCCAATACGCTATCTGGAATAGGAGCGACGTAAATTGAACAAACGTGATAGGATTTCGCTGAATTCTTATATTAACCAAAATATAAAATGATCTAATCGGGTCTCTGATTGCCCTATCATAGAAGTTTAATAGTGCATTTTACTCGCCATTCCACGCGCTTTAAGATGCCGCCATTCCCAGTACGCCATCTGAAATAGAAGCGACGTAAATTGAACAAACGTGATAGAATTTTTCCGAATTCTTAAATTAACCATAATATAAAATGATGTAATCGCGTCTCTGTTCGCCCTACCCAAGAAGTTTAATGGTGCATTTCTCTCGTCATTTCATGCGCTTTGAGATGCCGCTTAGCCCAATACGCTATCTGAAATAGGAGCGACGTAAATTGAACAAATGTGATAGAATTTTTCTGAATTCTTAAATAAACCATAGTATGAAATGATCTAATCGGGTCTCTGTTTGCCCTACCCTAGAAGTTTAACAGTGCATTTTGCTCGCCATTTCATGCGCTTTGAGGTGCCGCTTAGCCCAATACGCTATCTGAAATAGGAGCGTGGTAAATTGAACAAGCGTTATAGGATTTCCCTGAATTCTTATATTAACCTTAATGTAAAATGATCTAATCGGTTCTCTGTTCGCCCTACCCTAGAAGTTTAATAGTGCCTTTCACTCGTCATTTCATGCGCTTTGAGATGCCGCTTAGCCCAATACGCTATCTGAAATAGTAGCGACGTAAATTGAACAAACGTGATAGAATTTCCCTGAATTCTTATATTAACCTTAATGTAAAATGATCTAATCGGTTCTCTGTTCGCCCTACCCTAGAAGTTTAATAGTGCATTTCACTCGACATTTCATGCGCTTTGAGATGCCGCTTAGCCCAATAAGCTATCTGGAATAGGAGCGACGTAAATTGAACAAATGTGATAGAATTTCGCTGATTTCTCATATTAACATTAATGTAAACTGATCTAATCGAGTCTCTGTTCGCCCTACCCTAGAAGTTTAATAGTGCATTTTACTCGCCATTCCACGCGCTTTAAGATGCCGCCTAGTCCAGTACGCTATCTCAAGCAGGAGCGGCGTAAGTTGAACAAATGTGATAGAATTTCGCTGAATCCTTATATTAACCAAAATATAAAATGATCTAATCGGGTCTCTTATTGCCCTATCATAGAAGTTTCATAGTGCATTTTACTCGCCATTTCATGCGCTTTAAGATGCCGCCTAGCCCAGTACGCTATCTGAAATAGGAGCGACGTAAATTGAACAAATGTGATAGAATTTCCCTGAATTCTTAAATTAACCATAATATAAAATGATCTAATCGGGTCTCTGTTTGGCTTATCCTAGAAGTTTAATAGTGCATTTTACTCGCCATTTCATGCGCTTTGAAATGCCGCTTAGCCACATACGCTATCTGAAATAGGAGCGACGTAAATTGAACAAATGTAATAGAATTTCCGTGAATTCTTATATTAACCTTAATGTAAAATGATCTAATCGGGTCTCTGTTCGCCTTGCCATAGAAGTCTACTGGTGCATTTCACTCGCCATTTCATGCGCTTTGAGATGCCGCTTAGCCCAATATGCTATCTGAAATAGGAGCGACGTAAGTTGAACAAATGTGATACAATTTCCCTGAAATCTTATATTAAACAAAATATAAAATGATCTAATCGGGTCTCTGATTGCCCTGCCATAGAAGTTTAGTAGAGCATTTTACTCGCCATTCCACGCGCTTTAAGATGCCGCTAAGCCCAATACGCTATCTGGAATAGGAGCGACGTAAATTGAACAAACGTGATAGGATTTCGCTGAATTCTTATATTAACCAAAATATAAAATGATCTAATCGGGTCTCTGATTGCCCTATCATAGAAGGCTAATAGTGCATTTTACTCGCTATTCCACGCGCTTTAAGGTGCCGGCTAGCCCAGTAGGCTATCTGAAATAGGAGTGACGTAAATTGAACAAATGTGATAGTATTACTCTTAATTCTTTTATTAACCATAATGTAATATGATCTAATCGGGTCTCTGTTTGCCATACCCTAGAAGTTTAATAGTGGATTTTGCTCGCCATTTCATGCGCTTTGAGATGCCGCATAGCCCAGTACGCTATCTGAAATAGGATCAACGTAAGTTGAACAAAAGTGATAGAATTTCGCTGAGTTCTTATATTAACCAAAATATAAAATGATCTAATCGGGTCTCTGATTGCCCTATCATAGAACTTTAATAGTGCATTTTATTCGCCATTTCATACGCTTTGAGATGCCGCTTAGCCCAATACGCTATCTGAAATAGGAGCGACGTAAATTGAACAAACGTGATAGGATTTCCCTGAATTCTTATATTAACCTTAATGTAAAATGATCTAATCGGGTCTCTGTTCGCCCTATCATAGAACTTTAATAGTGCATTTTATTCGCCATTTCATGCACTTTGAGATGCCGCTTAGCCCAATACGCTATCTGAAATAGGAGCGACGTAAAGTGAACAAATGTGATAGAATTTTGCTGACTTCTTAAATTAACCATAATATAAAGTGATCTACTCGGGTCTCTGTTTGCCCTACCCTAGAACTTTAATAGTGCACTTTATTGGCCATTTCACACGCTTTGAGATGCCGCTTAGCCCAATACGCTATCTGAAATAGGAGCGACGTAAGTTGAACAAATGTGATAGAATTTCGCTTAATTCTTTTATTAACCATAATGTAAAATGATCTAATCGGGTCTCTGATTGCCCTATCATAGAAGTTTAGTAGTGCATTTTACTCGCCATTCCACGCGCTTTAAGAAGCCGCCTAGCCCAGTACGCTATCTGAAATAGGAGCGACGTAAATTGAACAAATGTGATAGAATTTCGCTTAATTCTTTTATTAACCATAATGTAAAATGATCTAATCGGGTCTCTGTTTGCCTTATCCTAGAAGTTTAATAGTGCATTATACTCGCCATTTCATGCGCTTTGAGATGCCGCTTAGCCCAGTACGCTATCTGAAATAGGAGCGACGTAAATTGAACAAATGTGATCGAATTTCTCTGAATTCTTAAATTAACCATAATATAAAATTATCTAATCGGGTCTCTGATTGCTCTATCATAGAAGTTTAGTAGTGCATTTTACACTCCATTTCATGCGCTTTCAGATGCCGCTTAGCACAATACGCTATCTGAAATAGGAGCGACGTAAATTGAACAAATATGATAGAATTTCGCTGAATTCTTAAATAAACCATAATATAAAATGATCTAATCGGGTCTCTGTTTGCCCTACCCTAGAAGTTTAATAGTGCAGTTTACTCGCCATTTCATGCGCTTTGAGGTGCCGCTTAGCCCAATACGCTATCTGAAATAGGAGCGACGTAAGTTGAACAAATGTGATAGAATTTCGCTGAATTCTTTTATTAACCATAATGTAAAATGATCTAATCGGGTCTCTGCTCGCCTTAGCCTAGAAGTTTAATAGTGCATTTTATTCGCCATTGCATGCGCTTTGAGATGCCGCTTAGCCGAATACGCTATCTGAAATAGGAGCGACGTAAATTGAACAAATGTGATAGAATTTCCCTGATATCTTATATTAAACAAAATATAAAATGATCTAGTCGGGTCTCTGATCGCCCTATCATAAAAGGTTAATAGTGCATTCTACTCGCCATTCCACGCGCTTTAAGATGCCGACTAGCCCAATACGCTATCTGAAATAGGAGCGATGTAAATTGAACAAATGTGATAGAATTTCGCTGAATTCTTAAATTAACCATAATATAAAATGATCTAATCGGGTCTCTGATTGCCCTATCATAGAAGTTTAGTAGTGCATTTTACTCGCCATTCCACGCGCTTTAAGATGCCGCCTAGCCCTGTAGGCTATCTGAAATAGGAGCGACGAAAGTTGAACAAATGTGATAGAATTACGCTGCATTCTTATATTAACCGTAATATAAAATGATCTAATCGGGTCTCTGTTTGCCTTATCCTAGAAGATTAATAGTGCATTATACTCGCCATTTCATGCGCTTTGAGATGCCGCTTAGCCCAGTACGCTATCTGAAATAGGAGCGACGTAAATTGAACAAATGTGATCGAATTTCGCTGAATTCTTAAATTAACCATAATATAAAATTATCTAATCGGGTCTCTGATTGCCCTGTCATAGAAGTTTAGTAGTGCATTTTACTCGCGATTTCATGCGCTTTCAGATGCCGCTTAGCCCAATACGCTATCTGAAATAGGAGCGACGTAAATTGAACAAATATGATAGAATTTCGCTGAATTCTTAAATTAACCATAATATAAAATGATCTAATCGGGTCTCTGTTTGCCCTACCCTAGAAGTTTAATAGTGCATTTTGCTCGCCATTTCATGCGCTTTGAGATGCCGCTTAGCCCAATACGCTATCTGAAATAGGAGCGACGTAAGTTGAACAAATGTGATAGAATTTCGCTGATTTCTTTTATTAACCATAATATAAAATGATCTAATCGGGTCTCTGTTTGCCCTACCGTAGAAGTTTAATAGTGCATTTTGCTCGCCATTTCATGCGCTTTGAGATGCCGCTTAGCCCAATACGCAATCTGAAGCAGCAGCGACGTAAGTTGAACAAATGTGATAGAATTTCGCTGAATTCTTTTATTAACCATAATGAAAAATGATCTAATCGGGTCTCTGCTCGCCCTAGCCTAGAAGTTTAATAATGCATTTTATTCGCCATTGCATGCGCTTTGAGATGCAGCTTAGCCGAATACGCTATCTGAAATAGGAGCGACGTAAATTGAACAAATGTGATAGAATTTCGCTGAATTCTTTTATTAACCTTAATGTAAAATGATCTAATCGGGTCTCTGTTCGCCCTACCCTAGAAGTTTAATAGTGCATTTCACTCGTCATATCATGCGCTTTGAGATGCCGCTTAGCCCAATACGCTATCTGAAATAGGAGCGACGTAAATTGAACAAATGTGATAGAATTTCGGTGAATTCTTTTATTAACCATAATGTAGAATGATCTAATCGGGTCTCTGCTCGCCCTAGCCTAGAAGTTTAATAGTGCATTTTATTCGCCATTGCATGCGCTTTGAGATGCCGCTTAGCTGAATACGCTATCTGAAATAGGAGCGACGTAAATTGAACAAATATGATAGAATTTCGCTGAATTCTTAAATTAACCATAATATAAAATGATCTAATCGGGTCTCTGTTTGCCCTACCCTAGAAGTTTAATAGTGCAGTTTACTCGCCATTTCATGCGCTTTGAGATGCCGCTTAGCCCAATACGCTATCTGAAATAGGAGCGACGTAAGTTGAACAAATGTGATAGAATTTCGCTGAATTCTTTTATTAACCATAATGTAAAATGATCTAATCGGGTCTCTGCTCGCCCTAGCCTAGAAGTTTAATAATTCATTTTATTCGCCATTGCATGCGCTTTGAGATGCATCTTAGCCGAATACGCTATCTGAAATAGGAGCGACGTAAACTGAACAAATGTGATAGAATTTCCCTGACATCTTATATTAAACAAAATATAAAATGATCTAGTCGGGTCTCTGATCGCCCTATCATAAAAGGTTAATAGTGCATTCTACTCGCCATTCCACGCGCTTTAAGATGCCGACTAGCCCAATACGCTATCTGAAATAGGAGCGATGTGAATTGAACAAATGTGATAGAATTTCGCTGAATTCTTAAATTAACCATAATATAAAATGATCTGATCGGGTCTCTGATTGCCCTATCATAGAAGTTTAGTAGTGCATTTTACTCGCCATTCCACGCGCTTTAAGATGCCGCCTAGCCCTGTAGGCTATCTGAAATAGGAGCGACGAAAGTTGAACAAATGTGATAGAATTACGCTGCATTCTTATATTAACCGTAATATAAAATGATCTAATCGGGTCTCTGTTTGCCTTATCCTAGAAGATTAATAGTGCATTATACTCGCCATTTCATGCGCTTTGAGATGCCGCTTAGCCCAGTACGCTATCTGAAATAGGAGCGACGTAAATTGAACAAATGTGATCGAATTTCGCTGAATTCTTAAATTAACCATAATATAAAATTATCTAATCGGGTCTCTGATTGCCCTGTCATAGAAGTTTAGTAGTGCATTTTACTCGCGATTTCATGCGCTTTCAGATGCCGCTTAGCCCAATACGCTATCTGAAATAGGAGCGACGTAAATTGAACAAATATGATAGAATTTCGCTGAATTCTTAAATTAACCATAATATAAAATGATCTAATCGGGTCTCTGTTTGCCCTACCCTAGAAGTTTAATAGTGCATTTTGCTCGCCATTTCATGCGCTTTGAGATGCCGCTTAGCCCAATACGCTATCTGAAATAGGAGCGACGTAAGTTGAACAAATGTGATAGAATTTCGCTGAATTCTTTTATTAACCATAATATAAAATGATCTAATCGGGTCTCTGTTTGCCCTACCGTAGAAGTTTAATAGTGCATTTTGCTCGCCATTTCATGCGCTTTGAGATGCCGCTTAGCCCAATACGCAATCTGAAGCAGCAGCGACGTAAGTTGAACAAATGTGATAGAATTTCGCTGAATTCTTTTATTAACCATAATGTAAAATGATCTAATCGGGTCTCTGCTCGCCCTAGCCTAGAAGTTTAATAATGCATTTTATTCGCCATTGCATGCGCTTTGAGATGCAGCTTAGCCGAATACGCTATCTGAAATAGGAGCGACGTAACTTGAACAAATGTGATAGAATTTCGCTGAATTCTTTTATTAACCATAATATAAAATGATCTAATCGGGTCTCTGTTTGCCCTACCGTAGAAGTTTAATAGTGCATTTTGCTCGCCATTTCATGCGCTTTGAGATGCCGCTTAGCCCAATACGCAATCTGAAGCAGCAGCGACGTAAGTTGAACAAATGTGATAGAATTTCGCTGAATTCTTTTATTAACCATAATGTAAAATGATCTAATCGGGTCTCTGCTCGCCCTAGCCTAGAAGTTTAATAATTCATTTTATTCGCCATTGCATGCGCTTTGAGATGCAGCTTAGCCGAATACGCTATCTGAAATAGGAGCGACGTAAACTGAACAAATGTGATAGAATTTCCCTGAAATCTTATATTAAACAAAATATAAAATGATCTAGTCCGGTCTCTGATCGCCCTATCATAAAAGGTTAATAGTGCATTCTACTCGCCATTCCACGCGCTTTGAGATGCCGCCTAGCCCAATACGCTATCTGAAATAGGAGCGACGTAAATTGAACAAATGTGATGGAATTTCGCTGAATGCTTAAATTAACCATAATATAAAATGATCTAATCGGGTCTCTGATTGCCCTATCATAGAAGTTAAATAGTGCATTTTACTCGCCATTCCACGCGCTTTAATATGCCGCTTAGCCCAGTACGCTATCTGAAATAGGAGCGTCCTAAATTGAACAAATGTGATAGAATTTCGGTGAATTCTTTTATTAACCATAACGTAAAATGATCTAATCGGGTCTCTGCTCGTCCTAGCCTATAAGTTTAATAGTGCATTTTATTCGCCATTGCATGCGCTTTGAGATGCCGCTTAGATGAATACGCTATCTGAAATAGGAGCGACGTAAATTGAACAAATGTGATAGAATTTCCCTGAAATCTTATATTAAACAAAATATAAAATGATCTAGTCGGGTCTCTGTTTACCCTACCCTGGAAATTTAATAGTGCATTTTACTCGCCATTTCATGCACTTTGAGATGCCGCTTAGCCCAATGCGCTATCTGAAATAGGAGCGACGTAAATTGAACAAATGTGATAGAATTTCCCTGAATTCTTATATTAACCTTAATGTAAAATGATCTAATCGGGTCTCTGTTCGCCCTACCCTAGAAGTTTAATAGTGCATTTCACTCGTCATATCATGCGCTTTGAGATGCCGCTTAGCCCAATACGCTATCTGAAATAGGAGCGACGTAAATTGAACAAATGTGATAGAATTTCGGTGAATTCTTTTATTAACCATAATGTAGAATGATCTAATCGGGTCTCTGCTCGCCCTAGCGTAGAAGTTTAATAGTGCATTTTACTCGCCATTCCACGCGCTTTAAGATGCCGCGTAGCCCTGTAGGCTATCTGAAATAGGAGCGACGAAAGTTGAACAAATGTGATAGAATTACGCTACATTCTTATATTAACCGTAATATAAAATGATCTAATCGGGTCTCTGTTTGCCTTATCCTAGAAGTTTAATAGTGCATTATACTCGCCATTTCATGCGCTTTGAGATGCCGCTTAGCCCAGTACGCTATCTGTAATAGGAGCGACGTAAATTGAACAAATGTGATCGAATTTCGCTGAAATCTTAAATTAACCATAATATAAAATTATCTAATCGGGTCTCTGTTTGCCCTACCCTAGAAGTTTAACAGTGCATTTTACTCGCCATTTCATGCGCTTTGAGATGCCGCTTAGCCCAATACGCTATCGGAAATAGGACCGACGTAAGTTGAACAAATGTGATAGAATTTCGCTGAATTCTTTTATTATGCATAATGTAAAATGATCTAATCGGGTCTCTGCTCGCCCTAGCCTAGTAGTTTAATAGTGCATTTTATTCGCCATTGCATGCGCTTTGAGATGCCGCTTATCCGAATACGCTATCTGAGATGGGAGCGACGTAAATTGAACAAATGTGATAGAATTTCCCTGAAATCTTATATTAAACAAAATATAAAATGATCTAGTCGGGTCTCTGATAGCCCTATCATAAAAGGTTAATAGTGCATTCTACTCGGCATTCCACGCGCTTTAAGATGCCGCCTAGCCCAATACGCTATCTGAAATAGGAGCGACGTGAATTGAACAAATGTGATAGAATTTCGCTGAATTCTTAAATTAACCATAATATAAAATGATCTAATCGGGTCTCTGATTGCCCTATCATAGAAGTTAAATAGTGCATTTTACTCGCCATTCCACGCACTTTAATATGCCGCTTAGCCCAATACGCTATCTGAAATAGGAGCGACGTGAATTGAACAAATGTGATAGAATGTCGCTGAATTCTTAAATTAACCATAATATAAAATGATCTAAAAGGGTCTCTGTTTGCCCTACCCTAGAAGTGTAATAGTGCATTTTACTCGCCATTACATGCGCTTTGAGATGCCGCTTAGCCCAATACGCTATCTGAAATATCAACAACGTAAATTGAACAAATGTGATAGAATTTCGCTGAATTCTTATATTAACCTTAATGTAAAATGATCTAATCGGGTCTCTGTTCGCCCTACCCTAGAAGTTTAATAGTGCATTTCACTCGCCATTTCATGCGCTTTGAGCTGCCGTTTAGCCCAATAAGATATCTGAAATAGGAGCGACGTAAATTGACCAATGTGATAGAATTTCGCTGAATTCTTGTATTAACGAAAATATAAAATAATCTAATCGGGTCTCTGATTGCCCTATCATAGAAGTTTAATAGTGCATTTCACTCGCCATTCCACGCGCTTTCAGATGCCGCCTAGCCTAGTACGCTATCTCAAATAGGAGCGACGTAAATTGAGCAAATGTGATAGAATTTTGCTGAATTCTGAAATTAACCATAATATAAAATGATCTAATCAGGTCTCTGTTTGCCCTACCCTGGAAATTTAATAGTGCATTTTACTCGCCATTTCATGCACTTTGAGATGCCACTTAGCCCATTACGCTATCTGAAATAGGAGCGACGTAAATTGAACAAATGTGATAGAATTTCCCTGAATTCTTATATTAACCTTAATGTAAAATGATCTAATCGGGTCTCTGTTCGCCCTACCCTAGAAGTTTAATAGTGCATTTCACTCGTCATTTAATGCGCTTTGAGATGCCGCTTAGCCCAATACGCTATCTGAAATAGGAGCGACATGAATTGAACAAATGTGATAGAATTTCGCTGAATTCTTATAATAACCAAAATATAAAATGATCTAATCGGGACTCTGATTGCCCTATCATAGAAGTTTAGTGGAGCATTTTACTCGCCCTTCCACGCGCTTTAATATGCCGCCTAGCCCATTACGCTATCTGAAATAGGAGCGACGTAAATTGAACAAATGTGATAGAATTTCGCTGAATTCTTATAATAACCAAAATATAAAGTGATCTAATCGGGACTCTGATTGCGCTATCATAGAAGTTTAGTGGAGCATTTTACTCGCCCTTCCACGCGCTTTAATATGCCGCCTAGCCCATTACGCTATCTGAAATAGGAGCGACGTAAATTGAACAAATGTGATAGAATTTCGCTGAATTCTTATAATAACCAAAATATAAAAAGATCTAATCGGGTTTCTGTTTGCCCTACCACAGAAGTTTAACAGTGCATTTTACTCGCCATTTCATGCGCTTTGAGATGCCGCTTAGCCCAATACGCTATCTGAAATAGGAGCGACGTAAATTGAACAAATGTGATAGAATTTCGGTGAATTATTAAATTAACCATAATATAAAATGATCTAATCGGGTCTCTGTTTGCCCTACCCTAGAAGTGTAATAGTGCGTTTTACTCGCCATTTCTTGCGCTTTGAGATGCCGCTTAGCCCTATACGCTACCTGAAATATCAACGACGTAAATTGAACAAATGTGATAGAGTTTCGCTGAATTCTTATATTAACCTTAATGTAAAATGATCTAATCGGGTCTCTGTTCGCACTACCCTAGAAGTTTAATAGTGCAGTTCACTCGTCATTTCATGCGCTTTGAGATGCCGTTCAGCCCAATAAGAAATCTGTAATAGGAGCGACGTAAATTGAACAAATGTGATAGAATTTCGCTGAATTCTTGTATTAACCAAAATATAAAATGATCTAATCGGGTCTCTGTTCGCCCTACCCTAGAAGTTTAATAGTGCCTTTCACTCGCCATTCCACGCGCTTTAAGATGCCACCTAGCACATTACGCTATCTGAAATAGGAACGACGTAAATTGAACAAATGTGATAGAATTTTGCTGAATTCTTATATTAACCAAAATATAAAATGATCTAATCGGGTCTCTGTTTGCCCTACCCTAGAAGTTTATTAGTGCATTTTACTCGTCATTTCTTGCGCTTTGAGATGCCGCTTAGCCCAATACGCTATCTGAAATAGGAGCGACGTAAATTGAACTAATGTGATAGAATTTCGCTGAATTCTTACATTAACCATAATATAAAATGATCTAATCGGGTCTCTGTTCGCCCTAGCCTAGAAGTTTAATAGTGCATTTTATTCGACATTTCATGCGCTTTGAGATGCCGCGTAGCCCAATACGCTATCTGAAGTAGGAGCGACGTAAATTGAACAAATGTGATAGAATTTCCCTGAAATCTTATATTAAACCAAATATAAAATGGTCTAATCGGGTCTCTGATTGCCCTATCATTGAAGTTTAATAGTGCATTTGGCTCACCATTCCACGCGCTTTAAGATGCCGCTTAGCCCAATACGCTATCTGAAATAGGAGCGACGTATGTTGAACAAATGTGATAGAATTACGCTGAATTCTTATATTAACCGTAATATAAAATGATCTAATCGGGTATCTGTTTGCCCTACCCCAGAAGTTTAATAGTGCGTTTTACTCGCCATTTCATGCGCTTTGAGATGCCGCTTAGCCCAATACGCTATCTGAAATAGTAGCGACGTAAATAGAACAAATGTGATAGAATTTCGCTGAATTCTTATATTAACCTTAATGTAAAATGATCTAATCGGGTCTTTGTTCGCCCTATGCTAGAAGTTTAATAGTGCATTTCACTCGTCATTTCATGCGCTTTGAGATGCCGCGTTGCCCAATACGCTGTCTGAAATAGGAGCGACGTAAATTGAACAAATGTGGTAGAATTTCGCTGAATTCTTATATTAACCAAAATATAAAATGATCTAATCGGGTCTCTGTTTGCCCTACCCTAGAAGTTTAATAGTACATATTACTTGCCATTTCTTGCGCTTTGAGATGCAGCTTAGCCCAAAACGCTATCTGAAATAGGAGCGACGTAAATTGAACAAATGTGATAGAATTTCGCTGAATTCTTATATTAACCAAAATATAAAATGATCTAATCGGGTCTCTGATTGCCCTATCATAGAAGTTTAAGAGTGCATTTTACTCGCCATTCCACGCACTTTAATATGCCCCTAGCCCAGTACGCTATCTGAAATAGGAGCGACGTAAATTGAACAAATGTGATAGAATTTTGCTGAATTCTTAAATTAACCATAATATAAAATGATCTAATCAGGTCTCTGATTGCCCTACCCTAGAAGTTTAATAGTGCATTTTACTCGCCATTTCTTGCGCTTTGAGATGCAGCTTAGCCCAATACGCTATTTGAAATAGGAGCGACGTAAATTAAACAAATGTGATAGAATTTCGCTGAATTCTTATATTAACCAAAATATAAAATGATCTAATCGGGTCTCTGATTGCCCTATCATAGAAGTTTAAGAGTGCATTTTACTCGCCATTCCACGCGCTTTAATATGCCGCCTAGCCCAGTACGCTATCTGCAATAGGAGCGACGTAAGTTGAACAAATGTGATAGAATTACGCTGAATTCTTATATTAACCGTAATATAAAATGGTCTAATCGGGTCTCCGTTTGCCTTATCCTAGAAGTTTAACAGTGCATTTTACTCGCCATTCCATGCGCATGGAGATGCCGCTTAGCCCAATACGCTATCTGAAATAGGAGCGATGTAAATTGAACAAATGTGATAGAATGTCGCTGAATTCTTAAATTAACCATAATATAAAATGATCTAATCGGCCTCTGATTGCCCTATCATAGAAGTTTAAAAGTGCATTTTACTCGCCACTGCACGCGCTTTAAGATGCCGCCTAGCCCAGTACGCTATCTGAAATACGAGCGACGTAAATTGAACAAATGTGATAGAATTTCGCTGAATTCTTAAATTTACCATAATACAAAATGATCTAATCGGGTCTCTGTTTGCCCTACCCCAGAAGTTTAATAGTGCATTTGACTCGTCATTTCATGCGCCATGAGATGCCGCTTAGCCCAATACGCTACCTGAAATAGGAGCGATGTAAATTGCACAAATGTGATAGAATTTTGCTGAATTCTTAAATTAACCATAATATAAAATGATCTAATCGGGTCTCTGTTTGCCCTATGCTAGAAGTTTATTAGTGCATTTTACTCGTCATTTCTTGCGCTTTGAGATGCCGCTTAGCCCAATACGCTATCTGAAATAGGAGCGACGTAATTTGACTAATGTGATAGAATTTCGCTGAATTCTTAAATTAACCATAATATAAAATGATCTAATCGGGTCTCTGTTCGCCCTATCCTAGAAGTTTAATAGTGCATTTCACTCGTCATTTCATGCGCTTTGAGATGCCGCTTAGCCCAATACGCTGTCTGAAATAGGAGCGACGTAAATTGAACAAATGTGATAGAATTTCGCTGAATTCTTATATTAACCAAAATATAAAATGATCTAATCGGGTCTCTGTTTGCCCTACCCTAGAAGTTTATTAGTGCATTTCACTCGTCGTTTCATGCGCCTTGAGATGCCGCTTAGCCCAATAAGCTATCTGAAATAGGAGCGACGTAAATTGAACACATGTGATAGAATTACGCTGAATTCTTAAATTAACCATAATATAAAATGATCTAATCAGGTCTCTGATTGCCCTACCCTAGAAGTTTAATAGTACATTTTACTCGCCATTTCTTGCGCTTTGAGATGCAGCTTAGCCCAAAACGCTATCTGAAATAGGAGCGACGTAAATTGAACAAATGTGATAGAATTTCGCTGAATTCTTATATTAACCGTAATGTAAAATGATCTAATCGGGTCTTTGTTCGCCCTACCCTCGAAGTTTAATAGTACATTTCCCTCGTCATTTCATGCGCATTGAGATGCCGCTTAGCCCAATACGCTATCTGAAATAGGAGCGACGTAAATTGAACAAATGTGATAGATTTACGCTGAATTCTTATATTAACCAAAATATAAAATGATCTAATCGAGTCTCTGATTGCCCTATCATAGAAGTTTAATAGTGCATTTTACTCGCCATTCCACGCGCTTTAAGATGCCGCTTAGACCAGTATGCTATCTGAAATAGGAACGACGTAAATTGAACAAATGTGATAGAATTTTGCTGAATTCTTAAATTAACCATAATATAAAGTGATCTAATCAGGTCTCTGATTGCCCTACCCTAGAAGTTTAATAGTGCATTTTACTCGCCATTTCTTGCGCTTTGAGATGCAGCTTAGCCCAATACGCTATTTGAAATAGGAGCGACGTAAATTAAACAAATGTGATAGAATTTCGCTGAATTCTTATATTAACCAAAATATAAAATGATCTAATCGGGTCTCTGATTGCCCTATCATAGAAGTTTAAGAGTGCATTTTACTCGCCATTCCACGCGCTTTAATATGCCGCCTAGCCCAGTACGCTATCTGAAATAGGAGCGACGTAAGTTGAACAAATGTGATAGAATTACGCTGAATTCTTATATTAACCGTAATATAAAATGGCCTAATCGGGTCTCCGTTTGCCTTATCCTAGAAGTTTAACAGTGCATTTTACTCGCCATTTCATGCGCATTGAGATGCCGCTTAGCCCAATACGCTATCTGAAATATGAGCGATGTAAATTGAACAAATGTGATAGAATTTCGCTGAATTCTTAAATTTACCATAATACAAAATGATCTAATCGGGTCTCTGTTTGCCCTACCCCAGAAGTTTAATAGTGCATTTTACTCGTCATTTCATGCGCCATGAGATGCCGCTTAGCCCAATACGCTACCTGACATAGGAGCGATGTAAATTGCACAAATGTGATAGAATATCGCTGAATTCTTAAATTAACCATAATATAAAATGATCTAATCGGGTCTCTGTTCGCCCTAGCCTAGAAGTTTAATAGTGCATTTTATTCGACATTTCATGCGGTTTGAGATGCCGCGTAGCCCAATACGCTATCTGAAGTAGGAGCGACGTAAATTGAACAAATGTGATAGAATTTCCCTGAAATCTTATATTAAACCAAATATAAAATGGTCTAATCGGGTCTCTGATTGCCCTATCATTGAAGTTTAATAGTGCATTTTGCTCACCATTCCACGCGCTTTAAGATGCCGCTTAGCCCAATACGCTATCTGAAATAGGAGCGACGTATGTTGAACAAATGTGATAGAATTACGCTGAATTCTTATATTAACCGTAATATAAAATGATCTAATCGGGTATCTGTTTGCCTCACCCCAGAAGTTTAATAGTGCGCTTTACTCGCCATTTCATGCGCTTTGAGATGCCGCTTAGCCCAATACGCTATCTGAAATAGTAGCGACGTAAATAGAACAAATGTGATAGAATTTCGCTGAATTCTTATATTAACCTTAATGTAAAATGATCTAATCGGGTCTTTGTTCGCCCTATCCTAGAAGTTTAATAGTGCATTTCACTCGTCATTTCATGCGCTTTGAGATGCCGCTTAGCCCAATACGCTGTCTGAAATAGGAGCGACGTAAATTGAACAAATGTGATAGAATTTCGCTGAATTCTTATATTAACCAAAATTTAAAATGATCTAATCGGGTCTCTGTTTGCCCTACCCTAGAAGTTTAATAGTACATTTTACTCGCCATTTCTTGCGCTTTGAGATGCAGCTTAGCCCAATACGCTATCTGAAATAGGAGCGACGTAAATTGAACAAATGTGATAGAATTTCGCTGAATTCTTATATTAACCGTAATGTAAAATGATCTAATCGGGTCTTTGTTCGCCCTACCCTCGAAGTTTAATAGTACATTTCACTCGTCATTTCATGCGCTTTGAGATGCCGCTTAGCCCAATAAGCTATCCGAAATAGGAGCGACGTAAATTGAACAAATGTGATAGAATTACGCTGAATTCTTATATTAACCAAAATATAAAATGATCTAATCGAGTCTCTGATTGCCCTATCATAGAAGTTTAATAGTGCATTTTACTCGCCATTCCACGCGCTTTAAGATGCCGCTTAGACCAGTATGCTATCTGAAATACGAGCGACGTAAATTGAACAAATGTGATAGAATTTCGCAGAATTCTTAAATTTACCATAATACAAAATGATCTAATCGGGTCTCTGTTAGCCCTACCCCAGAAGTTTAATAGTGCATTTGACTCGTCATTTCATGCGCCATGAGATGCCGCTTAGCCCAATACGCTACCTGAAATAGGAGCGATGTAAATTGCACAAATGTGATAGAATTTTGCTGAATTCTTAAATTAACCATAATATAAAATGATCTAATCGGGTCTCTGTTTGCCCTACCCTAGAAGTTTATTAGTGAATTTTACTCGTCATTTCTTGCGCTTTGAGATGCCGCTTAGCCCAATAAGCTATCTGAAATAGGAGCGACGTAAATTGAACACATGTGATAGAATTACGCTGAATTCTTAAATTTACCATAATATAAAATGATCTAATCAGGTCTCTGATTGCCCTACCCTAGAAGTTTAATAGTGCATTTTACTCGCCATTTCTTGCGCTTTGAGATGCAGCTTAGCCCAATACGCTATTTGAAATAGGAGCGACGTAAATTAAACAAATGTGATAGAATTTCGCTGAATTCTTATATTAACCAAAATATAAAATGATCTAATCGGGTCTCTGATTGCCCTATCATAGAAGTTTAAGAGTGCATTTAACTCGCCATTCCACGCGCTTTAATATGCCGCCTAGCCCAGTACGCTATCTGAAATAGGAGCGACGTAAGTTGAACAAATGTGATAGAATTACGCTGAATTCTTATATTAACCGTAATATAAAATGGCCTAATCGGGTCTCCGTTTGCCTTATCCTAGAAGTTTAACAGTGCATTTTACTCGCCATTTCATGCGCATTGAGATGCCGTTTAGCCCAATACGCTATCTGAAATATGAGCGATGTAAATTGAACAAATGTGATAGAATTTCGCTGAATTCTTAAATTTACCATAATACAAAATGATCTAATCGGGTCTCTGTTTGCCCTACCCCAGAAGTTTAATAGTGCATTTTACTCGTCATTTCATGCGCCATGAGATGCCGCTTAGCCCAATACGCTACCTGACATAGGAGCGATGTAAATTGCACAAATGTGATAGAATATCGCTGAATTCTTAAATTAACCATAATATAAAATGATCGAATCGGGTCTCTGTTCGCCCTAGCCTAGAAGTTTAATAGTGCATTTTATTCGACATTTCATGCGGTTTGAGATGCCGCGTAGCCCAATACGCTATCTGAAGTAGGAGCGACGTAAATTGAACAAATGTGATAGAATTTCCCTGAAATCTTATATTAAACCAAATATAAAATGGTCTAATCGGGTCTCTGATTGCCCTATCATTGAAGTTTAATAGTGCATTTTGCTCACCATTCCACGCGCTTTAAGATGCCGCTTAGCCCAATACGCTATCTGAAATAGGAGCGACGTATGTTGAACAAATGTGATAGAATTACGCTGAATTCTTATATTAACCGTAATATAAAATGATCTAATCGGGTATCTGTTTGCCTCACCCCAGAAGTTTAATAGTGCGTTTTACTCGCCATTTCATGCGCTTTGAGATGCCGCTTAGCCCAATACGCTATCTGAAATAGTAGCGACGTAAATAGAACAAATGTGATAGAATTTCGCTGAATTCTTATATTAACCTTAATGTAAAATGATCTAATCGGGTCTTTGTTCGCCCTATCCTAGAAGTTTAATAGTGCATTTCACTCGTCATTTCATGCGCTTTGAGATGCCGCTTAGCCCAATACGCTGTCTGAAATAGGAGCGACGTAAATTGAACAAATGTGATAGAATTTCGCTGAATTCTTATATTAACCAAAATTTAAAATGATCTAATCGGGTCTCTGTTTGCCCTACCCTAGAAGTTTAATAGTACATTTTACTCGCCATTTCTTGCGCTTTGAGATGCAGCTTAGCCCAATACGCTATCTGAAATAGGAGCGACGTAAATTGAACAAATGTGATAGAATTTCGCTGAATTCTTATATTAACCGTAATGTAAAATGATCTAATCGGGTCTTTGTTCGCCCTACCCTCGAAGTTTAATAGTACATTTCACTCGTCATTTCATGCGCTTTGAGATGCCGCTTAGCCCAATAAGCTATCCGAAATAGGAGCGACGTAAATTGAACAAATGTGATAGAATTACGCTGAATTCTTATATTAACCAAAATATAAAATGATCTAATCGAGTCTCTGATTGCCCTATCATAGAAGTTTAATAGTGCATTTTACTCGCCATTCCACGCGCTTTAAGATGCCGCTTAGACCAGTATGCTATCTGAAATAGGAACGACGTAAATTGAACAAATGTGATAGAATTTTGCTGAATTCTTAAATTAACCATAATATAAAGTGATCTAATCAGGTCTCTGATTGCCCTACCCTAGAAGTTTAATAGTGCATTTTACTCGCCATTTCTTGCGCTTTGAGATGCAGCTTAGCCCAATACGCTATTTGAAATAGGAGCGACGTAAATTAAACAAATGTGATAGAATTTCGCTGAATTCTTATATTAACCAAAATATAAAATGATCTAATCGGGTCTCTGATTGCCCTATCATAGAAGTTTAAGAGTGCATTTTACTCGCCATTCCACGCGCTTTAATATGCCGCCTAGCCCAGTACGCTATCTGAAATAGGAGCGACGTAAGTTGAACAAATGTGATAGAATTACGCTGAATTCTTATATTAACCGTAATATAAAATGATCTAATCGGGTATCTGTTTGCCTCACCCCAGAAGCTTAATAGTGCGTTTTACTCGTCATTTCTTGCGCTTTGAGATGCCGCTTAGCCCAATACGCTGTCTGAAATAGGAGCGACGTAAATTGAACAAATGTGATAGAATTTCGCTGAATTCTTATATTAACCAAAATTTAAAATGATCTAATCGGGTCTCTGTTTGCCCTACCCTAGAAGTTTAATAGTACATTTTACTCGCCATTTCTTGCGCTTTGAGATGCAGCTTAGCCCAATACGCTATCTGAAATATGAGCGATGTAAATTGAACAAATGTGATAGAATTTCGCTGAATTCTTAAATTTACCATAATACAAAATGATCTAATCGGGTCTCTGTTTGCCCTACCCCAGAAGTTTAATAGTGCATTTTACTCGTCATTTCATGCGCCATGAGATGCCGCTTAGCCCAATACGCTACCTGACATAGGAGCGATGTAAATTGCACAAATGTGATAGAATATCGCTGAATTCTTAAATTAACCATAATATAAAATGATCTAATCGGGTCTCTGTTCGCCCTAGCCTAGAAGTTTAATAGTGCATTTTATTCGACATTTCATGCGGTTTGAGATGCCGCGTAGCCCAATACGCTATCTGAAGTAGGAGCGACGTAAATTGAACAAATGTGATAGAATTTCCCTGAAATCTTATATTAAACCAAATATAAAATGGTCTAATCGGGTCTCTGATTGCCCTATCATTGAAGTTTAATAGTGCATTTTGCTCACCATTCCACGCGCTTTAAGATGCCGCTTAGCCCAATACGCTATCTGAAATAGGAGCGACGTATGTTGAACAAATGTGATAGAATTACGCTGAATTCTTATATTAACCGTAATATAAAATGATCTAATCGGGTATCTGTTTGCCTCACCCCAGAAGCTTAATAGTGCGTTTTACTCGCCATTTCATGCGCTTTGAGATGCCGCTTAGCCCAATACGCTATCTGAAATATGAGCGATGTAAATTGAACAAATGTGATAGAATTTCGCTGAATTCTTAAATTTACCATAATACAAAATGATCTAATCGGGTCTCTGTTTGCCCTACCCCAGAAGTTTAATAGTGCATTTAACTCGTCATTTCATGCGCCATGAGATGCCGCTTAGCCCAATACGCTACCTGAAATAGGAGCGATGTAAATTGCACAAATGTGATAGAATTTTGCTGAATTCTTAAATTAACCATAATATAAAATGATCTAATCGGGTCTCTGTTTGCCCTACCCTAGAAGTTTATTAGTGCATTTTACTCGTCATTCCTTGCGCTTTGAGATGCCGCTTAGCCCAATAAGCTATCTGAAATAGGAGCGACGTAAATTGAACACATGTGATAGAATTACGCTGAATTCTTAAATTAACCATAATATAAAATGATCTAATCAGGTCTCTGATTGCCCTACCCTAGAAGTTTAATAGTGCATTTTACTCGCCATTTCTTGCGCTTTGAGATGCAGCTTAGCCCAATACGCTGTTTGAAATAGGAGCGACGTAAATTAAACAAATGTGATAGAATTTCGCTGAATTCTTATATTAACCAAAATATAAAATGATCTAATCGGGTCTCTGTTTGCCCTACCCTAGAAGTTTAATAGTACATTTTACTCGCCATTTCTTGCGCTTTGAGATGCAGCTTAGCCCAATACGCTATCTGAAATAGGAGCGACGTAAATTGAACAAATGTGATAGAATTTCGCTGAATTCATATATTAACCGTAATGTAACATGATCTAATCAGGTCTCTGATTGCCCTATCATAGAAGTTTAAGAGTGCATTTTACCCGCCATTCCACGCGCTTTAATATGCCGCCTAGCCCAGTACGCTATCTGAAATTGGAGCGACGTAAGTTGACCAAATGTGATAGAATTACGCTGAATTCTTGTATTAACCGTAATATAAAATGGTCTAATCGGGTCTCCGTTTGCCTTATCCAAGAAGTTTAACAGTGCATTTTACTCGCCATTTCATGCGCATTGAGATGCCGCTTAGCCCAATACGCTATCTGAAATAGGAGCGATGTAAATTGAACAAATGTGATAGAATTTCGCTGAATTCTTAAATTAACCATAATATGAAATCATCTAATCGGGTCTCTGTTTGCCCTACCCTAGAAGTTTAATAGTGCATTTTACGCATCATTCCACGCGCTTTAAGATGCCGCCTAGCCCAGTACGCTATCTGAAATAGGAGCGACGTAAATTGAACAAATGTGATAGAATTTTGCTGAATTCTTAAATTAACCATAATATAAAATGATCTAATCAGGTCTCTGATTGCCCTACCCTAGAAGTTTAATAGTGCATTTTACTCGCCATTTCTTGCGCTTTGAGATGCAGCTTAGCCCAATACGCTATTTGAAATAGGAGCGACGTAAATTAAACAAATGTGATAGAATTTCGCTGAATTCTTATATTAACCAAAATATAAAATGATCTAATCGGGTCTCTGATTGCCCTACCATAGAAGTTTAAGAGTGCATTTTACTCGCCATTCCACGCGCTTTAATATGCCGCCTAGCCCAGTACGCTATCTGAAATAGGAGCGACGTAAGTTGAACAAATGTGACAGAATTACGCAGAATTCTTATATTAACCGTAATATAAAATGGTCTAATCGGGTCTCCGTTTGCCTTATCCTAGAAGTTTAACAGTGCATTTTACTCGCCATTTCATGCGCTTTAAGATGCCGCTTAGCCCAATACGCTATCTGAAATAGGAGCGATGTAAATTGAACAAATGTGATAGAATTTCGCTGAATTCTTAAATTAACCATAATATAAAATGATCTAATCGGACTCTGATTGCCCTATCATAGAAGTTTAAAAGTGCATTTTACTCGCCACTCCACGCGCTTTAAGATGCCGCCTAGCCCAGTACGCTATCTGAAATAGGAGCGACGTAAATTGAACAAATGTGATAGAATTTTTCTGAATTCTTAAATTAACCATAATATAAAATGATCTAATCGGGACTCTGTTTGCCCTACCCTCGAAGTTTAATAGTGCATTTCACTCGTCATTTCATGCGCTTTGCGATGCCGCTTAGCCCAATACGCTATATGAAGTAGGAGCGACGTAAATTGAACAAATGTGATAGAATTTCCCTGAAATCTTATATTAAACCAAATATAAAATGGTCTAATCGGGTCTCTGATTGCCCTATCATTGAAGTTGAATAGTGCATTTTTCTCACCATTCCACGCGCTTTAAGATGCCGCTTAGCCCAATACGCTATCTGAAATAGGAGCGACGTATGTTGAACAAATGTGATAGAATTACGCTGAATTCTTATATTAACCGTAATATAAAATGATCTAATCGGGTATCTGTTTGCCTTACCCCAGAAGTTTAATAGAGCGTTTTACTCGCCATTTCATGCGCTTTGTGATGCCGCTTAGCCCAATACGCTATCTGAAATAGTAGCGACGTAAATAGAACAAATGTGATAGAATTTTGCTGAATTCTTAAATTAACCATAATATAAAATGATCTAATCGGGTCTCTGTTTGCCCTACTCTAGAAGTTTAATAGTGCATTTTACTCATCATTCCACGCGCTTTAAGATGCCGCCTAGCCCAGTACGCTATCTGAAATAGGAGCGACGTAAATTGAACAAATGTGATAGAATTTTGCTGCATTCTTAAATTAACCATAATATAAAATGATCTAATCAGGTCTCTGATTGCCCTACCCTAGAAGTTTAATAGTGCATTTTACTCGCCATTTCTTGCGCTTTGAGATGCAACTTAGCCCAATAAGCTATCTGAAATAGGAGCGACGTAAATTGAACACATGTGATAGAATTACGCTGCATTCTTAAATTAACCATAATACAAAATGATCTAATCGGGTCTCTGTTAGCCCTACCCCAGAAGTTTAATAGTGCATTTGACTCGTCATTTCATGCGCCATGAGATGCCGCTTAGCCCAATACGCTACCTGAAATAGGAGCGATGTAAATTGCACAAATGTGATAGAATTTTGCTGAATTCTTAAATTAACCATAATATAAAATGATCTAATCGGGTCTCTGTTTGCCCTACCCTAGAAGTTTATTAGTGCATTTTACTCGTCATTCCTTGCGCTTTGAGATGCCGCTTAGCCCAGTAAGCTATCTGAAATAGGAGCGACGTAAATTGAACACATGTGATAGAATTACGCTGAATTCTTAAATTAACCATAATATAAAATGATCTAATCAGGTCTCTGATTGCCCTACCCTAGAAGTTTAATAGTGCATTTTACTCGCCATTTCTTGCGCTTTGAGATGCAGCTTAGCCCAATACGCTGTTTGAAATAGGAGCGACGTAAATTAAACAAATGTGATAGAATTTCGCTGAATTCTTATATTAACCAAAATATAAAATGATCTAATCGGGTCTCTGTTTGCCCTACCCTAGAAGTTTAATAGTACATTTTACTCGCCATTTCTTGCGCTTTGAGATGCAGCTTAGCCCAATACGCTATCTGAAATAGGAGCGACGTAAATTGAACAAATGTGATAGAATTTCGCTGAATTCATATATTAACCGTAATGTAACATGATCTAATCAGGTCTCTGATTGCCCTATCATAGAAGTTTAAGAGTGCATTTTACCCGCCATTCCACGCGCTTTAATATGCCGCCTAGCCCAGTACGCTATCTGAAATAGGAGCGACGTAAGTTGACCAAATGTGATAGAATTACGCTGAATTCTTGTATTAACCGTAATATAAAATGGTCTAATCGGGTCTCCGTTTGCCTTATCCTAGAAGTTTAACAGTGCATTTTACTCGCCATTTCATGCGCTTTAAGATGCCGCTTAGCCCAATACGCTATCTGAAATAGGAGCGATGTAAATTGAACAAATGTGATAGAATTTCGCTGAATTCTTAAATTAACCATAATATAAAATGATCTAATCGGACTCTGATTGCCCTATCATAGAAGTTTAAAAGTGCATTTTACTCGCCACTCCACGCGCTTTAAGATGCCGCCTAGCCCAGTACGCTATCTGAAATAGGAGCGACGTAAATTGAACAAATGTGATAGAATTTTTCTGAATTCTTAAATTAACCATAATATAAAATGATCTAATCGGGACTCTGTTTGCCCTACCCTCGAAGTTTAATAGTGCATTTCACTCGTCATTTCATGCGCTTTGCGATGCCGCTTAGCCCAATACGCTATATGAAGTAGGAGCGACGTAAATTGAACAAATGTGATAGAATTTCCCTGAAATCTTATATTAAACCAAATATAAAATGGTCTAATCGGGTCTCTGATTGCCCTATCATTGAAGTTTAATAGTGCATTTTTCTCACCATTCCACGCGCTTTAAGATGCCGCTTAGCCCAATACGCTATCTGAAATAGGAGCGACGTATGTTGAACAAATGTGATAGAATTACGCTGAATTCTTATATTAACCGTAATATAAAATGATCTAATCGGGTATCTGTTTGCCTTACCCCAGAAGTTTAATAGTGCGTTTTACTCGCCATTTCATGCGCTTTGTGATGCCGCTTAGCCCAATACGCTATCTGAAATAGTAGCGACGTAAATAGAACAAATGTGATAGAATTTTGCTGAATTCTTAAATTAACCATAATATAAAATGATCTAATCGGGTCTCTGTTTGCCCTACTCTAGAAGTTTAATAGTGCATTTTACGCATCATTCCACGCGCTTTAAGATGCCGCCTAGCCCAGTACGCTATCTGAAATAGGAGCGACGTAAATTGAACAAATGTGATAGAATTTTGCTGCATTCTTAAATTAACCATAATATAAAATGATCTAATCAGGTCTCTGATTGCCCTACCCTAGAAGTTTAATAGTGCATTTTACTCGCCATTTCTTGCGCTTTGAGATGCAACTTAGCCCAATAAGCTATCTGAAATAGGAGCGACGTAAATTGAACACATGTGATAGAATTACGCTGAATTCTTAAATTAACCATAATACAAAATGATCTAATCGGGTCTCTGTTAGCCCTACCCCAGAAGTTTAATAGTGCATTTGACTCGTCATTTCATGCGCCATGAGATGCCGCTTAGCCCAATACGCTGTTTGAAATAGGAGCAACGTAAATTAAACAAATGTGATAGAATTTCGCTGAATTCTTATATTAACCAAAATATAAAATGATCTAATCGGGTCTCTGTTTGCCCTACCCTAGAAGTTTAATAGTACATTTTACTCGCCATTTCTTGCGCTTTGAGATGCAGCTTAGCCCAATACGCTATCTGAAATAGGAGCGACGTAAATTGAACAAATGTGATAGAATTTCGCTGAATTCATATATTAACCGTAATGTAACATGATCTAATCAGGTCTCTGATTGCCCTATCATAGAAGTTTAAGAGTGCATTTTACCCGCCATTCCACGCGCTTTAATATGCCGCCTAGCCCAGTACGCTATCTGAAATAGGAGCGACGTAAGTTGACCAAATGTGATAGAATTACGCTGAATTCTTGTATTAACCGTAATATAAAATGGTCTAATCGGGTCTCCGTTTACCTTATCCAAGAAGTTTAACAGTGCATTTTACTCGCCATTTCATGCGCATTGAGATGCCGCTTAGCCCAATACGCTATCTGAAATAGGAGCGATGTAAATTGAACAAATGTGATAGAATTTCGCTGAATTCTTAAATTAACCATAATATGAAATCATCTAATCGGGTCTCTGTTTGCCCTACCCTAGAAGTTTAATAGTGCATTTTACGCATCATTCCACGCGCTTTAAGATGCCGCCTAGCCCAGTACGCTATCTGAAATAGGAGCGACGTAAATTGAACAAATGTGATAGAATTTTGCTGAATTCTTAAATTAACCATAATATAAAATGATCTAATCAGGTCTCTGATTGCCCTACCCTAGAAGTTTAATAGTGCATTTTACTCGCCATTTCTTGCGCTTTGAGATGCAGCTTAGCCCAATACGCTATTTGAAATAGGAGCGACGTAAATTAAACAAATGTGATAGAATTTCGCTGAATTCTTATATTAACCAAAATATAAAATGATCTAATCGGGTCTCTGATTGCCCTACCATAGAAGTTTAAGAGTGCATTTTACTCGCCATTCCACGCGCTTTAATATGCCGCCTAGCCCAGTACGCTATCTGAAATAGGAGCGACGTAAGTTGAACAAATGTGACAGAATTACGCAGAATTCTTATATTAACCGTAATATAAAATGGTCTAATCGGGTCTCCGTTTGCCTTATCCTAGAAGTTTAACAGTGCATTTTACTCGCCATTTCATGCGCTTTAAGATGCCGCTTAGCCCAATACGCTATCTGAAATAGGAGCGACGTAAATTGAACAAATGTGATAGAATTTCGCTGAATTCTTAAATTAACCATAATATAAAATGATCTAATCGGACTCTGATTGCCCTATCATAGAAGTTTAAAAGTGCATTTTACTCGCCACTCCACGCGCTTTAAGATGCCGCCTAGCCCAGTACGCTATCTGAAATAGGAGCGACGTAAATTGAACAAATGTGATAGAATTTTGCTGAATTCTTAAATTAACCATAATATAAAATGATCTAATCGGGACTCTGTTTGCCCTACCCTCGAAGTTTAATAGTGCATTTCACTCGTCATTTCATGCGCTTTGCGATGCCGCTTAGCCCAATACGCTATATGAAGTAGGAGCGACGTAAATTGAACAAATGTGATAGAATTTCCCTGAAATCTTATATTAAACCAAATATAAAATGGTCTAATCGGGTCTCTGATTGCCCTATCATTGAAGTTTAACAGTGCATTTTTCTCACCATTCCACGCGCTTTAAGATGCCGCTTAGCCCAATACGCTATCTGAAATAGGAGCGACGTATGTTGAACAAATGTGATAGAATTACGCTGAATTCTTATATTAACCGTAATATAAAATGATCTAATCGGGTATCTGTTTGCCTTACCCCAGAAGTTTAATAGTGCGTTTTACTCGCCATTTCATGCGCTTTGTGATGCCGCTTAGCCCAATACGCTATCTGAAATAGTAGCGACGTAAATAGAACAAATGTGATAGAATTTTGCTGAATTCTTAAATTAACCATAATATAAAATGATCTAATCGGGTCTCTGTTTGCCCTACTCTAGAAGTTTAATAGTGCATTTTACTCATCATTCCACGCGCTTTAAGATGCCGCCT